>JAJIBD010006750.1:7500-84987 GCA_021461705.1 Cryptotis parvus | reverse complement strand
GAGCCTTGGATTAGAGTGTTCATGCCTTCCCTCAGAAATGCAGTGGATTTTACCTGAGTTTCCTGCCCTTGAAAATGGTTCTCACTTCTCCAGAAAGGCCTGTTCTTCATCCTTTTCCACTTCTCGGCTTCTGCCCCAAATTCAACCTCTTTTCCTCTTGTTGCCACTTTGCGCTCATAGAGGAGAAAAACATACTGCAGGAAGGGGCTACGTGGTCACTGATGTTATGTAATGGAACATCTCTGAGCCTGAGTCCTGTTTTCTAAGAAAATGAAAACTATAAAGAAAGATGATTTCTAAAAATGTCTCAAAAAAAAAAAACACTGATTGGAAGAAAGAACAGATCCAGAATGCTGGAGCCCAGAGACGGAGTGTTACCCCTGGTGGATCTCCTAGAAGTATCTCCCCTGAAGGAAGAGCCTTATGTCTGCTTAGATTTATGTTCAATCAAACTCGTGCTAATCCCTGTCCCCCCACCCTTAGAGCATAGCTTCTCTTTTCCTATATAAACTCTGTCTGATAACAATATAAAATGTGCCAACCACCAGGCTGTGCCCCATTTACTGGCCATCAGAGGCGAATGTACATGGGTCCTGAACACACCAGGGCACTCCAGTCACTGCCAGGATGGTTACAAATGGTGCCTGAGCAGGTATCCTGAAGGTACAAGGACTGCGTTTGGTGGACCCCCCACATAAAGAGGTGAGTGGGATAACAGATTTTTTGGGGTACTCGGAGTTAGAATCCTAGCCATAATTAACCACCACACACACACTTAAAGGACTGGGATAACAGAGTGGCTTCGGTGTCCAGCTTTGCCACCAGGTGGCAGACAGGAACAAGGCTTGTCTACACCCAGGGCTCTGCCCCATGGGCCCTGGATGGTTGATGGTCCGACATAGAAAAAGACTGGTTCCCCAGTCTTGCAGAGTGGCCACTTTCCTAAATCCCAGCCAGTTTCAGAGCTATCATTCCCTTTACTTAAAGGCAGGAGGACTATCTGAATGCCTGTTAAACTTCCAAGGGCATGACAGACCTCCTCTTCAATGAATGCTGGAGAAAGTTTGCTAGAGAAGATACTGGAAAGATCTCAAAGGTTTCTATCAATGCTTCAATTTAAGCCACCTCCCTAGGGCCAGAGCAATACCACAGCAGGTTGGGCGTTTGGCTTGCACATTGCCGACCTGGGTTCAATCCCCACTATCCCATAAGGGCCCCCAGCACTTTCGGGAGTAATTCCTGAGTGCAGAGCCAGGAGTAACCTCTCTGAGCATTGCTGGGTGTGACCCAAAAAGAAAAAGAAGAAAAGAAAGAAGAAGAAGAAAAAGAAGCCAAAGCAGGGATTCATCAAGAATGTGAAATCTAGGTGCTTCAAAACCCACATGGGCATTCTTAAAATACCAGCTGACGTCTCCTGTAAACACTAGCAGGAGGGAGAATGAGCAGCTTGGGCTCGAGAACAACAGTGAGATGAGCCAGAGAGACTCCGACGGAAGGAAACATATCCAGAGCTTGGGTTTGCTTTTCTCTTTCTCCTCCAACACCAAACTAGACAGGAGTGAGACCCCATTGTCTAAGAAGTGCTGCCCCCTGCAGCTCTCCCCCATGGGCTCTTCCTCACAGAGGCCCATCTGCAGGCCTGAACATTCACTTTCCTAAGTCAGAAAAGGCAGCAAGCACCAGCACTTATAATGTTGCTTGATGGAAAGACATTGACAAAACTGCCAAAATGGGTAGGAGCTGGATTTTTCTCTGACCTTGGGGACTCCCAGGTGCAACAGGAACCCGGAGGGCAATAAAAGAATGAAGTGCTGACAGCAGAGTCTAATCCCTGCAGAGTGTAGGGGAGGGACGGCGAGGACTGGGTGCAGGGGCTGCAGGGCAGGGCCCGTGAGTCTCCCCAACACCACCATGGGCTGCAGCTCAACAGAACGAGCACGAGCCACCCTGATGTGTCAGGCCTGTGTGTGCCTCAGGCCATCATCACGGAGGGAGGGGGAACCCCAGAAACGTGAGGTCCCAATGGCAGAGTCTTCTAACCCCACCCGAAGTCATGTTCTCCTTCCTTCATGCCCAAGATGCTGCTGTTTGACCTCCTCTATATGTTCAGCGAGCAGGAGAGTGTCCAGAGACCGTCTCCCAGACTGACACTCCTGTTCTCTGAAACAGCTCAAACTTCAAAAGCTTTATCCTCGCATCTGAAGAAGTGACTTAAATACTGGTGGTCTATCGCTCAACACTACAGGCTTCTGTGCTTCTTATTTTGTTTTGCTTTTATTTGAAAATACATTTAAAGGGGCCAGAGCGATAGCACAGCTGGTAGGGTGTTTGCCTTGCATGCGACAGACCTGAGTTCAGTCCCCGGCATCCCATATGGTCACTCGACCAATGCCAGGAGTAATTCCTGAGTGAAATAGTCAGGAGTAACTCTCAGCGTCGCTGGGTGTGACCCAAAAAGGAAAAAAAAAATACATTCTAAAATAAAATACACATGCAACCAATGTTCAGAGAGTTCTTAGAGATTCATATTAGGTAAATCATGGCCCAAATCCCATGACAAAGAATCAGTGTGAATCAGGACCATGACTCACAGAGCCCTATTGTCAATCTGAACAGGGGAGACTCAGCCCAGCCCCTGGCAGCATCAACAGAGATAAACCCTTCCTAGGGAGTGGCACGGTGGCAGCCTCCATCTCTGTAGCCAGTTACCTCCCAGGGATCCCATCCTACTTTCACTGATGCTTGACGGGCCCAAGCTTTCTCCACGCTGACCTTGGGCGCTCTGGCCCTCTACTCCAACCTTCAAGCAAAAGAGCTCCTGAGACCACCTCTTGGGATGCCACCTGAGTCTTTAACTGTGTCCCAGGTAGAATGAAAGGTAAGTCTTGCACTGACTGGATCAGGGTTAGAGCCCTTCTAAAGAAAGAAAGAGATTTTGGTTTCTGAGAAGAGAATGGTGGGAGGAGCTTCTGAGATTTCCCTTCATAGCAGAGCAAATGTTTTGAGAGGAAGAGGTGGGGAATGGTCCAGGACACCCCCTTTTCCGTGCTGCTGGGGAGTGAGGCTTTGCCAACAGACGTTTCTCTTATCTCTTGAATTGCATCTCTCGCTGACCACGTGTCTTCACCAGGAGCCGCAGAGAAAGTCATTGATCCCTTATTCCCCAACCACACCCAGGACCTGGTTACTGCCTCAGAAATTACTTTTCCAAGTACTCTTTGGAGTTCATCAAAAGCAAAGAACAGGTGATCTGAGGAAAAGGAAAACTAAGTCCTGCTGTGTTAATCCCCACCCTCCCCAGTCATACACACACACACACACACACACACACACACACACACACACACACACACACACACACACACACACACACACCCCTCCAGGAGTGCGGAGCAGCATTGACTGGAATTTCATGTCTCTAAGAAGGATTTCCTCAGGGGAGGGGAGAAGAGGGCAGCTTCCCCATCTGGGAGGTGACTCCACCTCTGGCAAACAGAGGAACACGCCTGCATTGGGAAGAAAGAAGTTGCTTCTAACCTCTTCCTGCACGCTGCAGTATTGAAGAAAAGAAGATGAAGATGACCGTTCTGATCTAGGGTCCGCACGTATTCTGTGGTCTAGTGGAGCAAAAGTACACCATGGGGAGAAAAAGAATTTAAAACAGTGGGTTTCTGCTTCATTGTCTGAACTGATAAACTTCATTAAGCCTCAACCTCAGGTGAGTTTAGCTGTACAATTAGGCTCTTAGGTCACAGAACGATCAAGTATCTGGAGGAAAGGAAATTCCAGTGGCACTAAGTGCAAAAGTAGATGGCAACAAACTTGGAATGAGATGCTCATTCTGTGATAACTCTTCATATCCAGACAGATCATTTTATTTTTTTTCAGTTTGAACATTTTTAGTTTAAGAAATGCAAAATTTTCTTATAGTACATTTAAAAAATTTTTTTATTATACCACCGTGAGACATACAATTGCAAAGGTGTTCATAATTGGTTGTTGGTAATACAGTATTCCAGCACCCATTCCTCACCAGTGCCCCATTCCCACCACCAATGTACCCCACCCCCTCCCACCCACCCCCAGGCTGCCTCAATAGTAGGTACCCCCCTTTTCTCTCTCTCTCTCTCTCTCTGTCTCTATCTGTGTGTGTCTCTGCATCTCTCTCCCTCTTCTTTTACACTTTGTGGCTAGCCCTGCAGATATTTAGAGTTTATCACTTAAGTCTCTTTGTGTATATTCAATGGTGAATTTTAATCTGCCATTACCATTTCCCACACTTAGTAAAACACTGGTATCTATTTATACGGGTAGCAGCCTGGCAAGCTACCCATGTCGTATTGATATGCCAAATACCGGTAACAATTATAGACCTCATTCCCATGATCTGATGGAATGGTTTGAGGCTCTTTATGTTCCTGGAGCAAGCAGGTGCCCTTGGGCTCTACTAGCATGAGACAGGACATATGAAGATGTTACTGGGGCCCGCTCGAGCAAATCGATGATGAACGGGAAGACAGTGATACAGTGATACAGTGATCTATTTATATCCTATTAATGAATGCAGTCATTCTATATCTGTCCTTTTCCTTCTGGCTAATTTCACTCAGCATGATAGTCTCCATGTCCATCCATTTGCAAGTAAATTTCATAATTTCGTCCTTTCTGACAGCTGCATAGTATTCCATATGTAGATGTACCACAGTTTCTTTATCCAGTCCTCTGTTCTCAGGCATTTAGATTGTTTCCAGATTCTAGCTATTGTGAATAGCGCAGAGATGAATAAAGAAGTACAGATAGTGTTTCTGCTATGTGTTTTTCGGTCTCTCGGGTATATTCCCAGGAGTGCTATTGCTGGATCAAATGGGAGCTCAATATCTAGTTTTTGGAGGAATGCCCATATTGTTTTCCAAAGGGCTGGACCAGTTGGCACTCCACCAACAGTGGATGACAGTCCCTTTTTTTCCCCACATCCATGCCAGCACTGGTTGTTCTTGCTGTTTTGGATGTGTGCCGGTCTCTGTGGTGTGAGATGGTACCTCATTGTTGTTTTGATTTGCATCTCCCTGATGATTAAAGATGAAGAGCACTTTTTCATATGCCTTTTGGTCATTCGAATTTCTTCTTTTTGGAAGCTTCTGTTCATTTCTTCTCCCCTTTTTTGATGGGGTTGGCTGTTTTTCTCTTGTGAAGTGCTACCGGTGTCTGATATATCCTGGATATTAAGCCCTTGTCAGATGGGTATTGGGTGAATATCCTTTCCACTCTGTGGATTGTCTTTGTATCTTGGTCACCGTTTCTTTTGAGGTGCAGAAGCTTTTCAATTTTATATAATCCCATTTGTTTATCTTTGCTTCCATTTGCTTGGTCAGTGGTGTATCGTCTTTAAAGATACTTTTCGTTTCGAGCGTCGTAGAGCGTTTCTCCTATGTTTTCTTCGATGTACCTTATAGATTCATGTCTGATGTTGAGATCTAGAATCCATTTTGTTTTTGTTTTTTTTTTTTAATTTTTTATTATACCACAGTGAAACATACAATTACAAAGGTGATCATAATTGGTTCTTGGTAATACAGTATACCAGCACCCATCCCTCCACCAGTGCCCCATTTCCACCACCAATGTACCCCACCCCTCCTGCCCACCCCCATGCTGCCTTAATAGCAGGTACCCCAGTTTCCTCTCTTTCTCTCTCTGTCTCTCTCTCTGTCTCTGCATCTCTCTGCCTCTTCTTTTACACATTGTGGCTAGCCCTGCAGATATTTAGAGTTTATCACTTAAGTCTCTTTGTGTATATTCAATGGTGAGTCTTAATCTGCCATTACCATTTCCCACATTTAGTAAAACACTGGTATCTATTTATGTCGGTATTAATGAATGCAGTCATTCTATATCTGTCCTTTTCCTTCTGACTAATTTCACTCAGCATGATAGTCTCCATGTCCCTCCATTTGCAGGTAAATTTCATAATGTCATCTTTTCTGACAGCCGAATAGTATTCCATAGTGTAGATGAACCACAGTTTCTTTAGCCAGTGCTCTGTTCTCGGGCATTTAGGTTGTTTCCAGATTCTAGCTATAGTGAATAGCGCAGAGATGAATAAAGAAGTACAGATAGTGTTTCTGCTATGTGTTTTTCGGTCTCTCGGGTATATTCCCAGGAGTGCTATTGCTGGATCAAATGGGAGCTCAATATCTAGTTTTCAGAGGAATGCCCATATTGTTTTCCAAAAGGGCTGGACCAGTCGGCACTCCCACCAACAGTGGATCAGAGTCCCTTTTCCCCACATCCACGCCAGCACTGGTTGTTCTTGCTGTTTTGTATGTGTGCCAGTCTCTGTGGTGTGAGATGGTACCTCATTGTTGTTTTGATTTGCATCTCCCTGATGATTAAAGAAGAAGAACACTTTTTCATATGCCTTTTGGCCCTTCGAATTTCTTCTTTTTTGGAAGCTTCTGTTCATTTCTTCTCCCCATTTTTTGATGGGGTTGGCTGTTTTTTCTTGTGGAGTGCTACCAGTGCCTGATATATCCTGGATATTAACCCCTTGTCAGATGGGTATTGGGTGAATATCCTTTCCCACCTCTGTGGATTGTCTTTGTATCTTGGTCACCGTTTCTTTTGAGGTGCAGAAGCTTTTTAGTTTTATATAATCCCATTTGTTTATCTTTGCTTCCATTTGCTTGGTCAGTGGTGTGTCATCTTTAAAGATACTTTTCGTTTCGATGTCGTACAGCGTTTCTCCTATGTTTTCTTCGATGTACCTTATAGATTTATGTCTGATGTTGAGATCTAGAATCCATTTTGATCTGACTTTTTTGTGCATGGCCTTAGAAGGAGGTCTAAGTTCATTTTTTTGACACGGAGCTGCCCATTTTCCCCAGCACCATTTGTTGAAGAGGCTTTCTTTGCTCCACTTAATATTTTTTGCTTCTTTATTGAAGATTAAGTGGTTGTATATTTTAGAGTGTGTTTCAGGATATTCAGTTCTATTCCATAGGTCTAGGGTCTGTCTCTAAACCAATACCACACCGGACAGATCACTTTAGAATAGTCAAAATAAGGTTTGGGGAGTGAGACATTACTTTTAAACACTCAGGATGAAAACGTTTATTAAGCATCAAGAAACTGGGGTGGGGAATTGGGGTTAGGGAGCCCTAAGACCAAGGAAAAATGAAGAGGTCAAGGAATGAAGGAGATTTAGAGAGAAGTGATAGAGTAGAGAATTTATTTCGGATAGCGAGGGCTGTGGGAACCTAGAACTTGCATTATCTTTTACAATGATTTTTCTCCTTAACTGAAGGAAAACTGAAGAAACATTAGAGAACATTGAGCAGAATTCCATGAAATGCATTAAGGTGAAATCTATTTGTCCTGGGGGGATACATCCAGTGATGATGGGGGCATTCCTGACTCAGTGCTCAGGGGCCACTCCTTGGTAGCCACGTGACCCAGGTATTGAAGGATTTGAAATCAGTTTTCTCTCATGCAAAATAGGAGCTTCATCCCTTTGAGCTATCTCTCCATTCCTGGGTTACACTAGGTAAGAATGATTTTCAATGGTCTTGGAAAGTGTTCTGGAGAAAAATTACTAGGAATATTTTTATTAAATTTTTTTAACTACCACTAGATACACAGTTACAAAGATGTTCATAATCAGGTGTCAGTCACACAATGTTCCCTTCATTTGTGTGTATTTCCAGCCACCAATGTCCCGAGTTTGCCTCAGAAGGCTCCTACCTCCCCCAGCCTTTCAGTATGGCTCAAGGCAGATGATTCTCTTCTGCACAACTCCCCGCTCTCAGCCTTAGGTACTGTTCGTAATGCTGATACTGACTATGTCACTTTATCTCCTTTCAACACTTAGTTCTTGTCTTTCCAGAGTGACCATTTCCAATTGTCATTGTCATACTTGTCCCTTCTCTGTCCTAACTGCACTGCCCCGCAACTTGTGGCAAGCTCCCTACCATAGACCAATGTTCCTTGCCTTCATTTGTATTGTTTTTGGTTATTACTCTCATATGGTTGCTTTGGTTTTCTGTCTTTTTTTTAATCTCACATGAGTGCAAATATTCTATGCCTGAAACTCTCCCTCTAACTCATTTCACTTACATGATACTCTCCATGTCCATCCTTATATAAGCTAATTTTATGACTTCATTTTTGCCAATGAATACATGGTTAACATTGTGTAGATGTACCATAATTTCTTTATTCGGTCATGAGTTCTGGGAAATTAGGTTGTTTCAGATTCTGGCACTTGTGAGTAGTGCTGCAGTGAACATAGAAGCTTGATGACTTTTCTGATGAGTGTCTTTTGAATGAAAATAAAATATGGATATGAAAGGGGAGAGATTTCATAAGCAGCTTTCAACACAAGTGGAGGGCTTAAAGGACTGAAGTCGGGTTTGCATGCAGCCAACCTGGCTTCTATCCCCGTCTGTATGGTCCTCAGAGAACTGCCAGGATCCTGACTGCCACATTTACGGAGGTCAGCTCTGTGCATATCAGAAGTCCACAAATAGGGACACAACAGCAAACAAAATGTTGCCCATATCACCAACCAGCATGAGGAATAATCTTTGCAAAAATGTATTGTTAGTCATAAAATGTAAACTGTAGGGCCGGAGCGATAGTTCAGCGGGTAGGGCGTTTGCCTTGCATGTGGCCAGCCTGTGCCAGCCCGGGTTCGATCCCCAGCATCCCATATGGTCCCCCGAGCACCGCCAGGAGTAATTCCTGAGTGCAGAGCCAGGGGGAAACCCCTGAGCATTGCCGGGTGTGAGCTAAAAAAAGCAAAAAAAAAAATGTAAACTGTAGAACACCGTAATAGGATGCTTTTATCAGTGCAGTAAATGAGGAGATACACGTAAAGACACCTGTACCCCACACCAGGGGTTTCTCTATGTGCTGAGATTCTATATGCGTGAGTTGTGAAAGGATTCAGAGAATCCGAATACTTAGGTGGAGGGTCTCCCACTGGGCATGACTCTGACCCTCTGAATCTGAACTCTCTCACTGCTGCAAAGCCTTCAGAGAATCCCTCTTTCAAACTCTTCATCACAACCAGATTTTTTAAAGCTGAAGCCACTTGATTCTCATTTCTCTATTCTCCTAGTTTTAGTCTCTTTCCCATGAATTTTTATTCATTTTTGGACCTTTTTTTTTAAGTTCAAGAAAACAAACATCCTTGAGAAGGAGGAGATAGAAAACAGGAGCATAGGCCTGGAGCTGAGACCCCACTTAGGGAGCATGTGATCAGGCACTAGAATGCCACCCACAGTCCCCTGAACCTTGAGCTCTCACCCTGTCAAGGGAAAAAGCCATAGACCTTAGAATCAGGTTCTAGTGTGTGAGTGAGGCAGCTCCTGAGAAAGCAGTACTGAGAAAGGAGGGAAACTGGGCCCTGAGCAGTTGGGGAGAAGCATGTAACCCCAGGGAGCACTGTGGCCCCATGACTGCACTGAATTTTAATCCAGTCCTGCAAGACACCAACCTCCATGTGAGAAATGAGGAAGAAAATCTTGCAAATGATAACATAAATATATAGGTACATATTATGATACCAATATCCAAGGTCAAGTGAAACATACATCAGGAGGTCCTGTCAAAGGTGGAAATTATCACAAACGTGTGGGAGTCAGAGGCTAGGTAAGACAGAAAATGGAACAGTGTGCTAACAATTGTGAGGGTACTAATGCCAACCTAGAACTGAGCATTAAATAGAGGCAAAAGGATACACATGACAACCCTTTAATGTATGTTTGGTAATCCATAGTCTGGAGAGGAAGGAAAAGCGAAAGATAGAGAAATGGAAAGAAATAAAGAACCTGCCATGGAGGAGGGCTGGGGGGAGGGGGAGGGAACCGGGGACGTTGGTGGTGGGAGATGGGCACTGGTGGCGGGATGGGTGCGGCTACACTGTATGACCAAAACCCAAATATGAACTTTTTAATTGTATATCTTTGTAATTGTAAAAATAAAAAAATAAAAAAAAATAAATAAATGAAAATGTGGCTACAAAAAAAAAGAAGAAAAAAAAAAAAGAAAATCTTGCAAATGGAAGTCCCTGATAGAGACACACGAGCTGAACATCAGCACCAGCCCTAGGTAATGCCTGTTCCTATGCTGGCCTGCTGGCCTCCTTACACATTCACTTGTTCTCCACTTAGTTAAATGTAAATAAATGCAATTCAACCTTTACATATTGTGCAAAATAAAATACATATGCCTTTTTCTTAGGGGTCTTGACCAGAATAGGCTAATGAGTCCTTGAAAATCACAAGAGGTATATGGCTGTACGCTCCTGTTCAACGGGGCTCACCTAACAGTCTCTACTATCAAACAGATTTTCCTCTACCTCTTTCCTTTTCTTCAACCATCACCTTGAATCCACAGAGCATTGGAGCAACACAGGGGTCCAACAGGTATTACCCCCCCCACCAGCAAAAGATTTTTAACATATTTTCTGGCTGTACACTTTCCTCAAAAAATATCAAATTTGTCAGTGTTCTTCTATTTATTGTTTCTCTATTTATTTCCTGAAAATTTCTTTGAAATAACAGAAATTCTGAATGATGTTTGTGTATTTATTGATATGGTTTTAACATTCAATGGCTGCATATATTTCAGGAAAACAATTTGTAAGCACTGGCATGTGTATATACTCACAAACTACCACCTTATTCAAAAAGTCAATATATCTATCTTTCCCCAAGGTTTTCTCTTGCTATATCATAAGCCCTCCCTCCTGATTTATTGCCTTTACTCAATTCCACCTTCTTTATACAAAAAAATTAAAATCAAGTGATATTAACCTTCCAATTTTGTTCTTTTTCAGTGCTGTTTTTACTATTCTAAGATCATTGTATTTCCATATGAAGTTCATAATCATTCTTCAGTAATTAGACTAGAATTGAGTCAAGTCTATGGATCACTTTGGGAACATCAGCCAGATGATTAGATACCATTAAAGATCTTATTTTAACTTAGCCACTTATTTATTTTATTTTGGGGACCACACCAAAGGGTGCTCAGGCAGTACTCCCAGCTCGGGACTCAAGCAAGGGTTGCTTCTGGCAGTGCTGAAGGGACAAGTAGTGTCTAAACAGACCATGCATTGCTGGGGATGGACCTTTGACTCTTGCAAAAGCTTGTGCTCCAACCTGCTGAGTTATCTATAAAGTCCCAGTGGGCACAACAACTAAAATATTTGCACACACTGCAATCAAGCATGTCACTCCCAGTCAATACAGCAGCAATTAAGTTGTGCACTGGCACTACAGATGGGGACTGCCACTCCTGAGCACTGCAACTGAAAACGCGGAAGCACAGTGACTGTGTACAAGGCTCAGTCATAGCAGCACTACCAACAAAGAAAGAAAACAAAGGAAGGAAGAAGAAAGGCACAGGAAAAGAGGAATTCTGGAAGAGCAGAGTTACATTTTCTATGATGAAAATTAGATTTTGCTCTTCTTCCTGAGTGACTTGATCAATGATAACCCAACTGACCAGGTTGTGAACAGGAACCTCTCACTGTAGGCCTTCTTCCTCAAATAGATGTCCCTAGGTCTATGGCACCATTTTACTAAGAAACAGAACCCAGCAACTCTGAACATTTCAAACTGCAATCAGAGATGAAGCATCCACAGAACTGGTCAAGCCAGTTGAGATGTAGGATTTTTCTCTAGTTTTTGACTCTGTGGACCACTTGGAAAAATGTAAATAGGGAAAGAAATAAAATGATAGAGTGCTAAGGGACGCTTAATATAATCTTTTCAATGGCTGCAGGAAGCAGCTGACATGAAATGAGTTCACTCAGTGTCGGGGATGCCACTGGGGTCCCCGACAGTGTCAGGACAGGAGTTCTCTTCTACCTCTGAGGAACCAGGGGAACGGATGAAAAACTCACGAATCCGGCGCAGTTCCAAAAAAGGCTTTTAATAGTACAAAAGCTCTTCCACAGCACTCCAATATAATGAAAAAAACTCTAGCTCTGGTCCGAACTTAAACTATACAAAAGAGCCTAAGTCTCCCACCAAAGAGAGAAGATCTCACCTGAGAGGAGTCCTACCGAAAAGAAGGAGCAAAAGGCAAAGGGGCCTCAAGTCAGTCCCCTTATATATTCCAAAGTATTCCAATTTGTGACAGGGAGGGTCATGTCAGCAAAGATTGTAGAAGGGCGGTGTCACATCCTATTACAGGTACAAACAAAGGTTATAATCTCTTCAAGGACTAATCTCTTCTTCTGAGATTGTCTCTTATGTAAAACACTGGAGAGAGAGAGAGCTGATATAAAGTAATGCAGCTTCATTTCATGAGCTTCATGTAATCTAGATGGTAACCACAAGATCCTTCTCATTTATGATCTGCACCAGGGTGATTCTGAGTATCCTGTTCTCCATATACTGAAAGGGTCACACTTGCCTGCTTAGGAGCAAACTATTATGATCCTTCCAAAAATTTTGCCTATGGTCTCAACATAGCCAGGGTGGTAGTCTCCTGGTAAATTCTAATTGTACCACACTGGGTGCAGTGGGTATAAAGAGGAGCTGTGCCCAATCTAGAAAACATAGAAGTCTTAGTAGATGTATAAGTCAGAAGTTATTCAATCAAGGTGACTTCTGTAAGTGCCACACCCTCTAGCAGTGTTTACATAGAAGAGAGATCTCATTAGAATGAACCTTGGCTTAAATAGATCGCTCAACTCCCTCTGGATACCAAATATAAGGTGCAATTTTCCAAGTGAGAGATGACCATTTTGGGGCTAAAACGATAGTACAGCCAGGCGGGTGTTTGCCTTTCATGCGGATGACCTTGGTTCTATTCCTGGCAGCTCATATGGCTCCCTGAGCACTGCCAGGAGTTATTCCTGAGTATAGAGCCAGGATTAAGCCCTGAACACCACCAGATGTGACCACTAAAGCGAGAGAGGGGGTGAGAGAGAAATAGGAGATAGAGAGAAAGAGAGATATGACCATTTTTCTCTATTTAGTAATAGCTCATTCACAACAAAAGCAATATCAACACCAGGGGCCTTAATATTTCACTGACATAAGTGCCTGCCTTTGCACACATGAGACTGAGTATTCAATTCCACATGTGTTAACAAGGTCCCTGGCTGCTCAGCTCCCTAGGATCCCTGACTCCTGACCCCTGCAAACAATTTCCAGTTGCACCACAGCCAGGTGTGTGTGAGGGACCACAAAAAGGTGCAACAAAAGGAGCACTGGTAGATTTGAGAACAATTGGACCAAGAAATGCAACTGCAGAAGGCCAGCATGTGAACACTGAGGTGACCCACTGCAAGGATGTGCAGGAGCACCACAGTCTATGTATGACTCCCACAGCCACCATAGCGAGCAGCACAACCAACCTGTCATCCATGTGTCAGCAGTGTATGAAACCCCTGTCACCAGAGAAATGACAAAAAGAAGGGGAGTGTCAAAACCTCATAAATTTAGAATCACCGTTTCATTGACACAACCTCTCCACCCAAAAGTCTTTCTATCCTTCTATGTTCAAATTTTTTGTATTTCAGCTTCTCTATCAGTTCATCCAACAGGATATCCCATACTGGAGAACCCATCAGTGTCTCAGACTGTACTCTGTGTACTCTGAAACAGCCATATAAAAAACTTTATCTCTAGACTAGAGAGAGAGTACAGCAGGTAAAGTGCTTGTCTTGCACAGAGTTGACCTGTGTTCAATCCCCGGCAACATTTATGGGCTCCCAAGCCCTGCCAGAAGAAAACCCCTGAGCACAGTTGAGTAAGCCCGAGAGCTGCCAAGTGTGGCCCACAAACAATAAAAAAAAAAAAGCAAAACAGAGGTTTATCCTAGTTACAGCTGACCAGCTCAATCCTGGACAATATATGGTCCTCATGCATTCCTGGGACCACTGGTCCGTGCCTGGGCATTAGGAAAATCTTGCGGTGTAGCTCCCTGACCTCCCTGTCCACCACTTGGGAAAGAAAAGAAGGAAGGAAGGAAGGAAGGAAGGAAGGAAGGAAGGAAGGAAGGAAGGAAGGAAGGAAGGAAGGAAGGAAGGAAGGAAGGAAGGAAGGAAGGAAGGAAGGAAGGAAGGAAGGAAGGAAGGAAGGAAGGAAGGAAGGAAGGAAGGAAGGAAGGAAGGAAGGAAGGGCTGGAGGGAGGGAGAGGAAAAGAAAGGAAGAAGCACAAACAAAAGAAATCTTCGAGTTAGAGTGAATAATTATGTTGTTCAGTCTGTCACGCTCCAGAACTAATAAGATTTATGGCTCTCGGCCATCACAGGGAAATAATCACACATGCAGCCCCTAGATGGGGATGGCAGAGTAGTTGCAACTGGGTTTTATTGAAAGAAGCAAAGTGGTTAACTGGGAACCCGCCTCAGAAGCTACTCCTCAGCCCCAAAGCACTAGACAAGCATTAATCAGAGCACACTTGAGCAATTTCCCTGGGATTAAGGAAGTAAAGGAGAGGAGCAGTATGGGGCTGACAGCATGGGCATCTCTCTTTCTGGCCCAGAACACCTACAATCAACGATCCAAATGGACAGGCAAGAGCGGATTTCCATTACAGGCTACTACAATGCGTGCACTGTATGGGTTGGTTTGATATGAACAGTTGGGGTGTCTGGAGCCTTTCTTAAGGACACATTTTGTGAGATTCATGGGGGCCCTGCTCTCATGGCAGTTCATCATTCCATTTATGCAGCGGATGATAGGCTCATTGCAAAGGGCCACGGCTGATTCATTGCTTGTATGCACAAAGGTATTTACTGGTTTGCACTCAAAAAAGGTCATGTTCCGTCTCCGCATCATCACATCACAATAGGTGGCGTCGTTGCCAGCAGAAGTATTTGGGTCTATGTGCTGTCTGTAGAACCTCATATCTGGCGGTTCCTGGCCCAAGGTAAAATGGACCCATCCTGGTTCCAGCAGCATCAAGGCCAGAAATGAGAACATGATGAGGGACATCTTCAGAGCCATGGTGACCTCCTTTGCCTGCAGAAACCTGCCCAACAAAGAGAGAGAAGGAGGGAAGATAGTGCCTGAGGATGAGAACCCCTCTCCCACCTTGGGTCTCCCTGGTCACAACCTCTCCACAGTTCAGTCAGCAAGATCCCTCTCCGCCGGTGGGAATGTATAAGCGATCAGACTCCCACAGACACTCATGAGTTTTTGATCAACACCTGCTAGAAAGAGTCTAACCTGCCCTCTGGATGCTGACTACAGAAGTGACGTAAGGAATGGCAGTCTTGTCACTCAACACCACAGGTTTCTGTTCTTGCTATATTGCCGTTTTGCTTGAAAATACATTTAAAAAATACACTTAAACCAGTGTTCAGATAATGCTTAGAGTTGTTTTTCGATAAATGATGATCCAAATCAAACCCAAAAGATACCACTATGAATCCAGAACCATGGCTGACAGAGTCCAACTGTCTCATCAAACAGAAGCAACTCAGCACAACACCTGATATGGGCATCATAAACAGATGCCACTGAATTCCAAAGAGGAGATACTCCTTCCCAGGGGAGTGACATGGTGGCAGCCTCCATCTCTCTGTAGCCAGGTACCTGCAGGAATCCCATCCTACACTAGCTGACGCTTGACTGGCCCAAGCTTTCTCCGTGCTAACTTGGCCCCTCTGGGGACTCTTCTTCAACCCTCAAGCAGAAAGCTCTCCTGAGTCCCCCTCTTGGTCTCTTACCTGAGTCTTTAACTTGGTCCCAGGGAGAATGAAAGGTCAGGTATGCAGTGACTGGATCCCTTATTCTGATGACAAAGACTTGGTTTGGCTTTTAAGCAGAGACTGGTGGGTGGAGCTTCAGAGATTCCCCCCAATACAGAGCAACAGTTTTGAGGGGCAGGGGTGGGGAAAGACTCAGGGCACCCCCTTTCCCGTGCTGCTGGGGAGAGTGAGTCTTTGCCAACAGAAGCTTCTCTTATCACCTGAATCTCATCTTTCTGTTCACGTCTCTTCAGGTAGAACGGGGAAAGTCTTAGAGCTCTTATGCTCCACCCCCAAACAAGTCCTGGTTACCTCTGTGGATATCATTTCTCTAAGAATCTTTCAGAGTTTCTAAGTTTAGCAAAAGGCAAAGAGCAAATTATTTTAGGATTAGGAAAACAAAACAAAGACCCTCCATCCCGAGTGACCTTATCCATTTCTGGCTCTTCCTGCCCACACTTAACCCCCACTTTGTGGTACTAAAGATAGAGGGTGACCATTGTTATCTATGGTGAGAAGTCATCTAGTGGTGTTATGATCAGAACTACGTGACAAACTAAAGATAAGAAAAACTGCTGTAAACCACAGAATTTCAATCAAAAATAATTTTGGAGCTACACAAAAATGCAAAATACTTTGTGAAGAAAAGTATATTTATGCTTATTGTAGTTGCCATCTCTTGTGATGGTGTGTCTATTATTTTATTGACATGTAATTGTATAACGTTAGAAAACAAGTAATTAAAGAAGATTGCTTTAGTCAAAGTTATATTATAATGTGAATGAGAAAAATAAATAGCAAGAGTGTTGAATTAAAAATAGAAAGCATTTTTTCCAACAGTTTTCCCTCCTAGAAAGATCAAAAAGAGTTTCCGAATAATCAACTGTAAAGAAAACTAAGCAGGAATTTTGAGCATTCACACCACCACCTCCTTCACCCAAATCTGAAACTGAAAGACTAAATTAGTGAACAAGTAATAGCTACATTATATATAAGGATAAATATCTTCCCACAGGCTACAGCTGTTGTCCTCTATGAAGATGTTTTCATTATAATAGGAGACCTCAAGATCCATTTTCTTTTATACATAAACAATATATAAATGTATTATAAAGTTCAGCCAGCTCTTTTATTTGTAATTCCACTACATCTCACATAGATAAGTTATACATTTCTCAGAGGATAATTCTCTCATTATCAGAGTTCTCTGTTATTCAAGGGCAGAGACTATATTTTATTCATATTTATACCTCCATTGTACAAGATACACAGCAAATATCCAATCAAATGCAGTTATGTGACTACCTCAGTGTAGAATGCTAAATAAAGGTTCAGAAGACATAGACTATTAGAAAGAGATGATATTGCACAACACAGAATCAAAAAGAGAGTTTAGGGAGGAATAAAATGGGTTTTTCATGGAAGAGGAAAGTGTCTATCATCTAAAAAGGAACTTATAAAAAGTTATGGTATCATCTGAAAAGGAGCTAATTAAACACCCAGTTCTTTTTAAAAAATTTTTATTATACCACCGTGAGACGTTACAATTACATAGGCGTTCATAACTGCTTCTTTAATAATACAGTATTCCAGCACCCATCCCTCTACTAGTGCCCCATTCCCACCACCAATGTACCCACACACCCTCGAACCCATCCCCAGGCTGCCTCAATAGCAGGTACACCCGTTCCTCTCTTTCTCTCTCTGTCTGTCTCTGTCTCTGAATCTCTCTCTCTTCTTTTACACATGTGTCTAGCCCTGCAGATATTTAGAGTTTATCATTTAAGTCTCTTTGTAAATACCCAGTTCTTTCATAAAGAGACAACATTGAGTGACTACCACTGCAAAAAGGGTGAATTACAAAAGCAGAGATGTGATACACTTTAGGTGATGTAGATAGTTCTGAACGTGTTAGTTCCCCTTACTTGCCACTTACAATTTGATGGAACTTTTCAGTCAATCCTCTGGGAACTTTTTGTAAAACCCTGAAGCCTGAATCCCACCCTCAGAGATGCCAATGGCATGGTACTTTAGAAACCATTTTTATTGAGGTACTTGGGTTTACAAAACCATTAATCAGACCTTGATTGATAGTTGACCACAGCTCCAGAGAGCCTGTTTCCTCCACCAGTGTCCAAGGAGACTCCCCACTCCAACCCCAAGTAAGCTCAGTTCTATAGACAAAATCGTCAGTTCCAAGGATTTTAATTATTTGCTGTTCCTTGACTATTTTTGTTCCTTTTTATTTAAGATCTCTGTCTCAGTGTCTTTCTCTGTCTGTCTCTCTCTGTCTCATTTCTTTCTGTCTCTCTGTCTCTGTTTCTGTCTCTTCTCTCTCTCTCTTTCTCTCTGTCTCTAGGTTATACCTGGCAGTGCTCAGGATACTCCTGACTCTGCACTAAGGAACTACTACTGGAAGTGCTCAGAGGATCATAAGTGATACCGGTGATCAAACCCAGATTGGCCACATACAAGGTTAATGCCCTTCTCGCTGTACTATAACTCCTCTGTCTGTGTGTCTTCTATGCAAATAGGTGAATAGCTAATCTAGAATTCCACAAAGTTGTAAAGTAGTAAAAAATTGATAAAATAAAAATGTTTGCTTCAAAAAATAATTATTGTAAATAATAATACCAGCTTAGAACTGAGCGTTGAAAATAGGCAAAGGGATATACATGATGACCTCTGAATATGTGTACTGCAAGTCACAATGTGTAAGAGAAGAGAGAGAGAAAGAAAGAAAGAGAGAGAGGGAGGGAGGGATGGAGGGAGGGAAGGACGAAGGAGGAGGAAGGAAGGAAGGAAGGAAGGAAGAAGGAAGGAAGGAAGGAAGGAAGGAAGGAAGGAAGGAAGGAAGGAAGGAAGGAAGGAAGGAAGGAAGGAAGGAAGGAAGGAAGGAAGGAAGGAAGGAAGGAAGGAAGGAAGGAAGGAAGGAAGGAAGGAAGGAAGGAAGGAAGGAAGGAAGGAAGAAGACAAACCAAAGAAATCTTCAAGAGTCAGAATGAATAATTTTGTATTTGTTCAGTCTGTTGTTCTCCAGAACTAATAAGATTTGCTCGCCAATTGCGGGAAATAATCACACATGCAGACCCTGGATGGGGTTGGCAGAGTAGTTGTAGCTGAGTTTTATTGAAAGAAGCAAAGTGGTTAACTTTGGGACCCACCTCATAACCCACTCCTCAGCCCCAAAGCACTGGACAAGCATTAATCAGAGCACACTTGAGCAATTTCCCTAGGACTAAGGAAGTAAAGGAGAGGAGCAGTATGGGGCTGACGGCATGGGCATCTCTCTGGTCCGGAACACCTAAAATCAACGATCCAAATGGACAGGCATGGGTGGGTTTCCACGCTACTACAATGCGTGCCCTGTTTGGGTTGGTTTGATATGAACAGTTGGGGTATCTGGAGCCTTTCTAAAGGACACATTTTGTGAGCTTCATAAAGGCCCTGCTCTCATAGAAGTTCATCATTCCATTTATGCAGCGGATGATAGGCTCACAGCAAACGGCCAAGGCTGACTCCCTGCTTGTATGCACACACAAAAGTGTTTACTGGTTTGCACCTAGTCAAGGTCATGTTCCATCTTTGCATCATCACATTACAATAGGTGATGTTGTTGCCGACGGGAGTAACTGGATCTCTGTGCTGTCTGTAGAACCTCATGACTGGCGTTACCTGGCCCAAGGAAAAATGGACCCATCCTGGTTCCAGCAGGATCATGACCAGCAGTGGGAACATGATGAGGGACATCTTCAGAGCCATGGTGACCTCCTTTGCCAGTAGAAACCTGCCCAGAAAAGAGAGGAGGAGGGAAGATAGTGCCTGAGCATGAGAACCACTCTCCCACCTTGAGTCTGCCTGGTCACAACCTCTCCACAGTTCAGTCAGCAAGATCCCTCTCCACCAGTGGGAATGTATAAGCAGTCAGACTCCCACAGACAATCACGAGTTTTTGATCTCCACCTGCAGAAAGAGTCTAACCTGCCCTCTGGATGCTGACTACAGAAGTGACGTAAGGAATGGCAGTCTTGTCACTCAACACCACAGGTTCCTGTTCTTGTTATTTTGTCTTGTTTCGCTTGAAAATGCATTTAAAAATACACTTAAACCAGTGTTCAGATAATGCTTAGAGTTGCTTTTCGATAAATGATGATCCAAATCAAATTCCAAAGATACCACTATGAATCCAGAACCATGGCTGACAGAGTCCAACTGTCTCATCAAACAGAAGCAACTCAGTACAACACCTGATACAGACATCATAAACAGATGTCACTGAATTCCAAAGAGGAGATACTCCTTTCCAGGAGAGTGACATGGTGGCAGCCTCCATCTCTCTGTAGCCAGGTACCTGCAGGAATCCCATCCTACACTAGCTGACGCTTGAATGGCTCAAGCTTTCTCCATGCTAACTTGGCCCCTCTGGGGTCTCTTCTCCAACACTCAAGCAGAAAGCCCTCCTGAGTGCAACCTTTGAATCGTAACCTGAATCTTTAACATTGTCCCAGGGAGAATGAAAGGTCAGGTATGCAAATGACTGGATCCCTTATTCTGATGACAAGTCTTGGTTTGGATTTTAAGCAGAGACTGGTAGGAGGAGATTTAGAGATTTCCCCCAACACAGAGCAACAGTTTTGGGGGGCAGGGATGGGGAATTACTCAGGGCACCCCCTTTCCCGTGCTGCTGGGGAGAGTGAGTCTTTGTCAACTGAAGCTTCTCTTACCACCTGAATCTCATCTTTCTGTTCACGTCTCTTCACCAGGTAGAGCAGAGAAAGTCGTAGAACCCTTATGCTCCACCCCCAAACAAGTCTTGGTTACCTCTGTGGATATCGCTTCTCTAAGAATCTTTCAGAGTTTCTAAGTTTAGCAAAAGGCAAAGAGCAAATTATTTTAGGATTAGACCTAAGACAAATACCAAAACAAAGACCCTCCCCTCCCAAGTGATCTTACCGAATTCTGGCTCTTCCTGCCCACACTTAACCCCCACTTTATGGTACTAAAGATAGAGGGTGACCATTGTTATCTATGGTGAGAAGTCATCTAGTGGTGTTATGATCAGAACTACGTGACAAACTAAAGATAAGAAAAACTGCTGTAAACCACAGAATCTCAATCAAAAAATAATTTTGGAGCTACACAAAAATGCAAAATACTTTTTGAAGATAAGTATATTTATGCTTACAGTAGTCGCCATCTCTTGTGATGGTGTGGCTATTATTTTGTTGACATGTAATTGTATAACGTTAGAATGCAAGTAATTAAAGAAGCTTGCTTTAGTCAAAGTTTTATTATAATGTGAATGAGAAAAATAAATAGCAAGGAGTGTTGAATTAAAAATGGAAAACATTTTTTTTCAGCAGTTTTCCCTCCTAGAAAGATCAGGAAGAGTTTCTGAATAATCAACTGTAAAGAAAACTAAGCAGGAATTTGAGCATTCACACCACCACCTCTTCACCCAAATCTGGAACTGAAAGACTAAATAAGTGAACAATAGCTACATTATATAAAAGGATAAATATCTTCCCACAGGCTACAGCTGTTGTCCTCTATGAAGATGTTTTCATTCTAATAGGAGACCTCAAGATTCATTTTGTTTTATTTACAAATAGTATATAAATGTATTATAATGTTCAGCCAACTCCTTTATTTGTGGTTCCACTACATCTCACATAGATAAGTTGTTGGAGGACAGGTTTAGCTATTCTGGGAGTTTTGTTGTTTTGCCCACTCCTAGTTTAATCTATTTAAGCCAGGGTTCATTCTAACCAAACCTCTTTTCTGTGTAAATGCTGCTAGAGGGTGTGGCAGTTACAGAAGTCACCTTTGATTGAATAACTTCAGACTTATACATCTACTAAGATTTCTATGTTTTCTAGATTGGGCACAGCTCCACTTTATACCCACTGCACCCAGAGTGGGACAGTTAGAATTTACAAGGAAACTACCACCCTGGCTACTTTGAGAGTATAGGAAGACTATAGGAAAGATCACACTAGTTTGCTCTAAGCAGGAGAATGTGACCCTTTCAGTACACGAGAACAAGATACTCAGAATCACCCTAGTGCAAATAATAAGAAGAAGGACCTTGTGGGTACCATCTAGATTACATGAATCTCATGAAGTTAAGATGTATTACTTTATATCAGTCCTCTCTCTCTCAGTGTTTTACATAAGAAATAATCTCAGAAGAAGAGATTAGTCCTTGGTGTAACCTTTGCTTATACCTGCAATAGGGTGTGGCACTGCTCTTCTACACTCTGTTTAGGGTTCTTTGTTGACATGACCCTCCCTGGATAACTTTGGTGTATATAAGGGAACTGACTTGAGGCCCCTTCACCTTTTGGTTTTGGTCTTTTTGCTTTGGCTTTTTGGCTTTTTGCTCTTTGGCCTTTTGCTCCTTCTTCTGGGTAGGACTCATCTCAGGTGAGATCCTCTCTCTTTGGTGGGAGACTTAGGCTCTTTTGTATGGTCTAAGTTCAGACCAGAGCTAGAGTTTGTTCATTATATTGGAGTGCTGTGGAAGAGCTTTTGTACTATTAAAAGCCTTTTAGAACTGCACTGGACTCGTGAGTTTTCATCTGTTCTCCCGGTGTCCTCAGAGGTAGAAGAGAACTTCTGTCCTGAAACTGTCAGGGACCCCAGCGGCGTTCACCGACAATAAGTTATACATTTCTCAGAGGATAGTTCTCTCATTACCAGAGTTCGCTGTTATTCAAGGGCAGAGACTATCACTAGATCACTAGATCACTAGACATCCCGTTGTTCATCTATTTCCAGAGTGGGCGCCAGTAACATTTCCACTAGACCCTATCACGTGCCAGTGTAGTCCAATGGCATCTGGTTGTTTCAGGAATACGAAGAGCCTCAAACCGTTCATTCCTGGTCTTGACGAAGAAGTCTGCTCATCTTGTAGGTGGTCGGCCACGTGATCTTTTGACATCCTGTGGGATCCAGTGGTAACGGCTCTAGTCCAGCGGTCGTCTCCAAATCGCAATACATGTCCAGCCCATCTTATTTGCGATGCCTTGGCAAATGAGATAGCATCCCTGACTCTGGAACAGCTACGGAGGTCGAAACTCCGATTCCTTCTCTCACTTGAGTGAGGTGTGATATTCCAAACATAGCTCTTTTCGATTCCCCTTTGGGAGACCCGAATAGGAGTTCTCATCCTGCTTTCGTAGGACCCAGGTCTCTGAGGCATATGTTAATGCAGGGAGAACAGTGGAGTCAAAGAGATGTTCCTGGAGCCGGAAGTTCTTTGTCTTTTTTCACTATTTCTTCGATGCTTTTGAAGGCATTCCATGCTGCTCTCTTCCTCCTGCGCAGCTCAGGTTTTAGGTCATTCATCATGTTGACTTCTCAACCTAGGTACACATAACTGCTACATTCAGATATGTTTGTTCCATTGAGAGTGAATGAGGCCTCTGGAACTAGTTCATTTTTCATGAACATAGTTTTGTTGAGGTTCAGCTGTAGACCTATCTTTCCACATCCCTCGGTCAAAGACAGCCAGCATTTGTGCCGCTTGGCTAATGCTTGGTGTTACTAGAACGATGTTATCAGCGAAGTGGAGGTGGTGTAGTTGCCCACTTCCATTCTTTCCCATTCACTCCCTTCACTCCCATTCTTTCCCATTCTAATTGTGGCATGATGTTCTCGAGGATGGCGCTGAAGTGTTTTGGTGAAATGGTATAACCCTGATGAACCCCTCTTTTGATATCAATGATCACTTCCTTGTAGAATGGTGAGGTCCTGGTGGTGAATCCGTAATACAGCTCACGAAGGATCTTGATGTATTGGGTTTGAACACCCTGTTTGGCTAGGAATTCTATAACCACTTCGGTCTCCACAGAATCAAAGGCTTTTTGTAAATCAATGAACATGAGACAGAGTGGCATCTTGAACTCCTTCAAACAGCAAAGTTCCCAAACTAGCTAAACCTGTCATCCAACAGTGAGACATACAATTACAAAGGTGTTCATAACTGCTTCTTGGTAATACAGTATTCCAGCACCCATCTCTATACCAGAGCCCCATTCCCACCACCAATGTACCCACACCCTCCCACCCATCCCCAGGCTGCCTCAATAGCAGGTACACCCGTTCCTCTCTTTCTCTCTCTGTCTGTCTCTGTCTCTGAATCTCTCTCTCTTCTTTTACACATGTGGCTAGCCCTGCAGATCTTTAGAGTTTATCATTTGAATCTCTTTGTAAACACCCAGTTATTTCATAAAGAGACAACATTGAGTGACTACCACTGCAAAAAGGGTGAATTACAAAAGCAGAGAAGTGATACTCTTTAGGTGATGTAGATAGTTCTGGAACGTGTTAGTTCCCATTACTTGCCACTTGCAATTTGATGGAACTTTTCAGTCAATCCTCTGGGAACTTTTGTAAAACCCTGAAGCCTGAATTACACCCTCAGAGATGCCAATGGCATGGTACTTTAGAAACCATTTTTATTGAGGTACTTGGGTTTACAAAACCATTAATCAGACCTTGATTGATAGTTGACCACAGCTCCAGAGAGCCTGCTTCCTCCATCAGTATCCTAAGGACACTCCCCACCCCAACCGCCAGTAAGCTCAGTTCTATAGACAAAATCTTCAGTTCCAAGGACTTTGATTATTTGCTGTTCCTTTACTATTTGTTGTTCCTTTTGTATCTTATATTTAAGATCTCTCTTTGTCTCAGTCTCTTTCTGTCTCAGTCTCTCTCTGTCTCTGTCTCTCTGTCTCTGTCTCTGTCTCTCTCTCTCTAGGTTACACCGAGCAGTGCTCAGGGGATAGTCCTGGCTCTGCACTAAAGAACTACTACTGGAAGTGCTCAGAGGATCATAAGAGATACCGGTGATCGAACCCAGATTGGCCATATACAAGGTTAATGCCCTTCTCGCTGTACTATCACTCCTCTGTCTGTCTGTTTGTCTGTCTGTCTTCTATGCAGATAGGTGAATAGCAAATCTAGAACTCCACAAAGTTGTAAAGTAATAAAAAATGATAAAATAAAAATGTTTGCTTCAAAAAATAATTATTGTAAATAATAATACCAGCTTAGAACTGAACGTTGAAAATAGGCAAAGGAATACACATGATAACCTCTGAATATTTGTACTGCAAGTCACAATGAGTAAGAGAAAGGAAAGAGAGAGAAAGAAAGAGAGACAGAACGAGAGAGGGAGGGAGGGAGGAACGAAGGAAGGAGGAAGAAGGAAGGAAGGAAGGAAGGAAGGAAGGAAGGAAGGAAGGAAGGAAGGAAGGAAGGAAGGAAGGAAGGAAGGAAGGAAGGAAGGAAGGAAGGAAGGAAGGAAGGAAGGAAGGAAGGAAGGAAGGAAGGAAGGAAGGAAGGAAGGAAAAAAGACGAACTAAAGAAATCATCAAGAGTTAGAATGAATAATTTTGTATTTGTTCAGAATGTCGCCTCCAGAACTAATAAGATTTGTGGCTATCGCCCATTGCAGGGAAATAATCACACATGTAGACCCTGGATGGGGACGGCAGAGTAGTTGCAGTTGGGTTTTATTGAAAGAAGCAAAGTGGTTAACTTTGGGACCCACCTCACAACCCACTCCTCACCCCCAAGCACTGGGTAAGCATTAATAAGAGCACACTTGAGCAATTTCCCTGGGATTAAGGTAGTAAGGGAGAGGAGCAGCATGGGGCTGACAGCATGGGCATCTCTCTCTCTGGCCGGGAACACCTACAATCAACGATCCAAATGGACAGGCATTGGTGGGTTTCCACGCTACTACAATGTGTGCCCTGTTTGGGTTGTTTTTTTCCCCAAATTTTATTACACCACTTTTAGACATAGCTGACATGGATTTAGAGATGACTACAAGAGTATGCTACCTGCACGGCAGAGCCTGGCAAACTACCTGTGTTGTATTTGATATGCCAAATACCAGTAACAATTATAGACATCTTCCGGAATGGATTGAGGCTCTTTATGTTCCTGGAGCAAGCAGATGCCCTTGGGGTCTACTAGCATGAGACAGGACATATGGAGATGTTACTGGGGCCCGCTCGAGCAAATCGATGATGAACGGGAAGACAGTGATACAGTGATACTTTTAGACATGCAATTGCAAGATGCTCATGTAGAGTTTTGGTTCTACAGTGTTCCAACACCCATCCCTCCACCCGAACCCATCTCCCTATCACCAATGTCCCCACCTCCATCCCCCTCCTACACTTCAACTACTTGGCGGGTTCTGTATGTCTTTTCTCTCCTCTCTATCTCCCTCCCACCAAACTTTCTGCATATAGTAGAATGCAGTGCATTAAAGGACATAACTGTTTCCACTACTTTGATGGACCGCGTGGCCACTTGCGGCCTCGCGACCTGGGCTTCGAACTGGTTTTGCTCTGTTAATCTGGTAGTGAGGTAGTATCCCAGCGTCGGACAGCAAAGATAGTGGCTAGTGTGGTGGGCGAGTCTCATCCGGTTGCCTCCAGGACCCCCAGAGGTGATGGGCCCACTCCCAAAAACCCATCTGCCCTCTGGGGAGTCCCATGGTCAGCTGAGTCTGGGGAAAGCGGAGTTCCAGGTTCCCCAGGCGCATTTGAGACTGCATGCTATGGTTTGTGGCACCAGGGCAGCTCCTGGGCAGGGCCATCAAGCTCGACAAAATGGAGCGGGGAAGGGCCGACCCCTGACTCCATCTGACGAATTCCCAGTGATTCCCCCTTCTGGGAGCTGCCTACCTGGGCTCGAACTGGTTTTGCTCTGTTAATCTGGTCGGGAGGTAGTATCCCAGTGTTGTTTGGGTTGGTTTTATATGAACAGTTGGGGTATCTGGAGCCTTTCTAAAGGACACATTTTGTGAGCTTCATAAAGGCCCTGCTGTCATGGCAGTTCACCATTCCATTTATGCAGCAGATGATAGGCTCTCGGCAAATAGCCACGGCTGACTCCCTGCTTGTTTGCACACACAAAGGTGTTTACTGGAGTTCACCAAGACAATGTCATGTTCCGTCTTTGCATCATCACATTACAATAGGTGATGTTGTTGCCAGCGGGAGTAACTGGGTCTATGTGCTGTCTGTAGAACCTCATGACTGGTGTTTCCTGGTCCAAGGAAAAATGGACCCATCCTGGTTCCAGAAGCATCAAGGCCAGCAGTGGTAACATGATGAGGGACATCTTCAGAGCCATGGTGACCTCCTTTGCCTGCAGAAACATGCCCAACAAAGAGAGGAGGAGGAGGAAGATAGTGCCTGAGCATGAGAACCCCTCTCCCACCTTGGGTCTCCCTGGTCACAACCTCTCCATAGTTCAGTCAGCAAGATCTCTCTCCGCCTGTGGGAATGTATAAGCAATCAGACTCCCACAGACACTCACGAGTTTTTGATACCCACCTGCTAAAAAGAGTCTAACCTGCCCTCTGGATGCTGACTACAGAAGTGACGTAAGGAATGGCAGTCTTGTCACTCAACACCACAGGTTTATGTTCTTGTTATTTTGTCTTGTTTCACTTGAAAAATGCATTTAAAAATGCACTTAAACCAGTGTTCAGATAATGCTTAGAGTTGTTTTTCGATAAACGATGATCCAAATCAAATCCCAAAGATACCACTATGAATCCAGAACCATGGCTGACAGAGTCCAACTGTCTCATCAAACAGAAGCAACTCAGCACAACAGCTGATATGGGCATCATAAACAGATGCCACTGAATTCCAAAGAGGAGATACTCCTTCCCAGGGGAGTGACATGGTGGCAGCCTCCATCTCTCTGTAGCCAGGTACCTGCAGGAATCCCATCCTACACTAGCTGACGCTTGACTGGCCCAAGCTTTCTCCATGCTAACTTGGCCCCTCTGGGGTCTCTTCTCCAACACTCAAGCAGAAAGCTCTCCTGAGTCCACCTCTTGGATCGCTAATCTGAGTCTTTAACATGGTCCCAGGGAGAATGAAGGTCAGGTATGCAATGACTGGATCCCTCATTCTGATGACAAAGACTTGGTTTGGATTCTAATCGAGACTGTTGGAGGAGCTTCAGAGATTTTCCCTCCAACACAGAGCAACAGTTTTGAGGGGCAGAGATGGGGGAAAGATTCAGGGCACCCCTTTCCCGTGCTGCTGGGGAGAGTGAGTCTTTACCAACAGAAGCTTCTCTTACCACCTGAATCTCATCTTTCTGTTCACGTCTCTTCACCAGGTAGAGCAGAGAAAGTCTTAGAGCCCTTATGCTCCACCCCCAAACAAGTCCTGGTTACCTCTGTGGGTATCATTTCTCTAAGTATCTTTCAGAGTTTCTAAGTTTAGCAAAAGTCAAAGAGCAAATTAGTTTAGGATTAGGAAAACAAAACAAAAACCCTCCATCCCGAGCGACCTTATCCATTTCTGGCTCTTCCTGCCCACACTTAATCCCCACATTGTGGTACTGAAGATAGAGGGTGACCATTGTTTTCTATGGTGAGCAGTCATCTAGTGGTGTTATGATCAGAACTACGTGACAAACTAAAGATAAGAAAAACTGCTGTAAACCACAGAATCTCAATCAAAAATAATTTTGGAGCTACACAAAAATGCAAAATATTTTTTGAAGAAAAGTATATTTATGCTTATAGTAGTCGCCATCTCTTGTGATGGTGTGGCTATTATTTTGTTGACATGGAATTGTATAACGTTAGAATGCAAGTAATTAAAGAAGCTTGTTTTAGAAACTTCAACAAGGAAGAAGTTCTAATGGCCAAAAGACATATGAAAAAATGCTCATCATCATTAGTCATGAGAGAGATGCAAATTAAATCAACAATGAGATATCATCTCACACCACAGAGACTGGCACATATCCTGAAGAACAAGAACAACAAATGCTGGCAGGGATGCGGGAAAACGGGACTCTCATTCATTGTTGGTGGGAATGTCGACTAGTACAGCCTTTCTGGAAAGAATACGGACATTCCTCCAAACGTCCAAAGACTAGACATTGAGCTCCCATTTGACCCAGCCCTACCACTCCTGGGAATATACCCTGGGAAGCCAAAAATACACAGCGGAAACACCATCCCTACTTTTATGTTCATAGCAGCATTATTCACAATAGCCAAAATCTGGAAATGACCAGATTGTCCAAGAATTGATGAGTGGATAAAGAAATGTTGGTAGATCTACACAATGGAATACTATGCAGCTGTCAGAAAATATGAAGTTATGAAATTTGCCTATAAATGGATGGACATGGAGAGGATCATGTTGAGTGAAATTAGCCAGAAATAGAGAGACAAATATAGAATGACTGGATTTATTTGCATGACATATATATACATATATATATTCATATATACATATATATGACATATACATATATACATATATATGTATGTACACATTATGATACCAAAATCCAAAGTCAGGCGAGGCATGAAACAGGAGGTCTTGTCAAAGAAGGAAATTATCACAAATGTGTGGGAGTCAGGGGCTAGGTAAGACAGAGAATGGAACAGTGTGCTAATAATTGTAGAACTGAGCATTAAATACAGGCAAAAAGATGCACATGACAACCTCTTAATGTATGTATTGTAATCCATAATGTGGAAGGAAAGGAAAAGAGAGAGAGAGAAAGAGAAAGAGAAAGAATTTAAGAACCTGCCACAGAGGCAGGCTGGGGATGGGGGGAGGGGAATCGGGGACATTGGTGGTGGGAAATGGGCACTGGCGGAGGGATGGGGGCTGAACATTGTATGATCGAAACCCCAAATATGAACATCTTATGAACATCTAGTAACTGTATATCTCACGGTGGTAAAATAAATTATTTTTAAAATGCTTGTTTTAGTCAAAGTTATATTATAATAGGAATGAGAAAAATAAATAGCAAGGAGCATTGAATTAAAAATAGAAAACATTTTTTCCAACAGTTTTCCCTCCTAGAAAGATCAAAAAAGAGTTTCCGAATAATCAACTGTAAAGAAAACTAAGCAGGAATTTTGAGCATTCACACCACCACCTCCTTCACCCAAATCTGGAAATGAAAGACTAAATAAGTGAACAAGTAATAGCTACATTATATATAAGGATAAATATCTTCCCACAGGCTACAGCTGCTGTCCTCTATGAAGATGTTTTCATTCTAATAGGAGTCCCTCAAGATCCATTTTCTTTTATTTACAAACAGTATATAAATGTATTATATAGTTCATCCAGCTCTTTTATTTGTGATTCCACTACATCTCACATAGATAAGTTATACATTTCTCAGAGGATAATTCTCTCATTACCAGAGTTCTCTGTTATTCAAGGGCAGAGACTATATTTTATTCATATTTATATCTCCATTGTACAAGATACACAGCAAATATCCAATCAAATTCAGTTATGTGGATACATCAGTATAGAATGCTAAATAAAGGTTCAGAAGACTTAGACTACTAGAAAGAGATGATATTGCACAGCATAGAATCAAAAGAGAGTTTAGGGATGAATAAAATGGATTTTTCATGGAGGAGGAAAGTGTCTATCATCTAAAAGGAACTCATAAAACTTTATAGTATCATCTGAAAAGCAGCCCGATCACCGACACCCACCCTGCAGCAGCTTTTTCTCAATCCGGCCCAGGTATGCTGGTCCAGAGACTCTCACACATGGGGCAGAGCTGTTCCTTGCTCTCCCTGTGCACAGCCATTCATGAGGCAGTCGGGAGGCATGGCGGGTTCTAGCCCTGGCCCACCACCTCGGCAGAGCCTCACAACAAGCCAGACCACCCCTCCTCACTCCACGGGCTCTGCCATTTTCCACTTTTGGACTTCCCTCTCGTCAGAACTCCACCCAGCAGACCAGCCCATCACAGCGCGGTTCATCAATAAATGCTTTATTTGGAGGTGTTTAAAAGAGTTTGCCTCCCGCTCGACAAGCCTGGCAAGCTTCTCGTGTTGTATATATATGCCAAATTCCAGTAACAATTATATTAGGTCATTCCCATGACCTAATATAATGGTTTGAGGCTCTTTATGTTCCTGTAGCAAGCCGATGCCCCTGGCTCTACTGGCATGAGACAGGACATATGGAGATATTACTGGTGCCCCCTCTAGCAAATAGATGATCAACGGGAAGATCGTGATCGTGATAGTGATCTGAAAAGCAATTAATAAAAAGTCATGGTATCGTCTGAAAAGGACCTAATTAAACACACAGTTTTTTTATAAAAAGACAACAATTAGTGACCACCACTGCAAAAAGCACCCTTTTTACAAAAGCAGAGAAGTGATACACTTTAGGCGATGTAGATAGTTCTGGAATGTGTTATTCCCCCCTTACTTGCCACTTACAATTTGATGGAACTTTTCAGTCAGTCCTCTGGGAACTTTTGTAAAACCCTGAAGCCTGAATCCCACCCTCTGAGATGCCGATGACATGGTACTTTAGAAACCATTTTTATTGAGGTACTTGGGTTTACAATGCCGTTAATCAGACCTTGATTGATAGTTGACCACAGCTCCAGAGAGCCCGCTTCCTCCACCAGTGTCCAAGGAGACTCCCCACTCCAACCCCAAGTAATTTCAGTTCTATAGACAAAATCTTCAGTTCAGGAAGGAAGGAAGGAAGGAAGGAAGGAAGGAAGGAAGGAAGGAAGGAAGGAAGGAAGGAAGGAAGGAAGGAAGGAAGGAAGGAAGGAAGGAAGGAAGGAAGGAAGGAAGGAAGGAAGGAAGGAAGGAAGGAAGGAAGGAAGGAAGGAAGGAAGGAAGGAAGATAAAGGAAGCAGGAAGATGAACCAGGGGCCCGAGCAATAGCACAGCGGGTAGGGTGTTTGCCTGGCATGCGGCCGACCCGGTTCGATCCCCAGCATCTCATATGGTCCCCCAAGCACCGCCAGGAGTAATTCCTGAGCCAAGAGCCAGGAGTAACCCCTGAGTGTCACCGGGTGTGACCCAAAAAAGCAAAAAAAAAAAAAGACGAACCAAAGAAATCTTCAAGAGTTAGAATGAATAATTTTGTATTTGTTCAGTCTGTCGCTCTCCAGAACTAATAAGATTTACAGCTCTTGCCCATTGCAGGGAAACAATCACACATGCAGCCCCTGGATGGGCATGGCAGAGTAGTTATAACTGGGTTTTATTGAAAGAAGCAAAGTGGTTAACTTTGGGACCCCCCTCATAACCCACTCCTCAGCCCCAAAGCACTAGACAAGCATTAATCAAATATCCAATCAAATGCAGTTATGTGAATACCTCAGTGTAGAATTCTAAATAAAGGTTCAGAAGACATAGACTACTAGAAAGAGGTGATATTGCACAGCACATAATCAAAAAGAGAGTTTAGGGAAGAATAAAATGGGTTTTTCATGGAGGAGGAAATTGTATCATCCGAAAGGAACTCATAAAAATTTATGGTATCATCTGAAAAGCAATTAATAAAATATAGTTGCTTTGTGTAGCTCCAAAATTATTTTTTGATTGAGATTCTGTGGTTTACAACAGTTTTTCTTATCTTTAGTTTGTCACTTAGTTCTGATCATAACACCACTAGATGAGTGCTCACCATAGATAACAATGGTCACCCTCTATCTTCAGTACCACAAAGTGGGGGTTAAGTGTGGGCAGGAAGAGTCAGAATTGGCTAAGGTCACTCGGGAGGGAGGTTCTTCGTTTTGTGTCGGGGAACGACGCCGAGGTCCCCGACAGTGTCAGGACAGAGGTTCTCTTCTACCTTCGAGGACACCGGAGAACAGATGAAAGCTCACAAGTCCGTGCAGTTCCAAAAATGGCTTTTAATAGTACAAAAGCTCTTCCACAGCACTCCAATATAATGAACAAACTTTAGCTCTGGTCCGAACTTAGACCATACAAAAGAGCCTAAATCTCCCACCAAAGAGAAAGGATCTCACCCGAGCTGAGTCCTACCCAGAAGAAGGAGCAAAAGGCCAAAGAGCAAAAAAGCAAAAGACCAAAAGCCAAAAGCTAAGAGGCCCAAAGCCAAAAAGTGAAGGGACCTCAAGTCAGTCCCCTTATATACACCAAAGTAATCTGATTTGTGACAGGGAGGGTCATGTCAACAAAGATCTCTAAACAGAGTGTAGTGCCACACCCTATTACAGATATAGACAAAGGTTACACCAAGGACTAATCCCGAGATTATCTCTTATGTAAAACACTGGAGAGAGAGAGGGCTGATATAAAGTAATACATCTTAACTTCATGAGCTTCATGTAATCTAGATGGTGCCCACAAGGTCCTTCTTATTATTATCTGCACCAGGGTGATTCTGAGTATCTTGTTCTCTTGTACTGAAAGGGTCACACTTGCCTGCTTAGAGCAAACTTGTGTGATCCTTCCTATAGTCTTCCTATAGTCTCAGCGTAGCCAGGGTGGTAGTCTCCTGGTAAATTCTAACTGTCCCACGTTGGGTGCAGTGGGTATAAAAGTGGAGCTGTGCCCAATCTAGAAAACATAGAAGTCTTAGTAGATGTATAAGTCAGAAGTTATTCAATCAAGGTGACTTCTGTAACTGCCACACCCTCTAGCAGTGTTTACATAGAAAAGAGGTCTCATTAAAATGAACCTTGACTTAAGTAGATTAAGCTGGGAGTGGGCAAAACAACAAAACTCCCAGAATAGCTACACCTGTCCTCCAACAGTTTTGGTCTTTGTTTTAGGTCTAATCCTAAAATCCCACCCACCCCATTCCCCCATGCCTGCTCCAACAGCTGGCACACACATGGTAATGTTATTGATGAATCCATTTTCTTCCGTATTATTAGTTATGGGAGAATCTGGCCAAATTCTATTCTTGAATTTACTTTCTGAGTTTCTAGAATGTGATGGGTTCCACTAGTTTAATGTACCATGGGTCGCTTATGGCCAAGTGTTAGGGGAGATCTGGATGGCAGCACTCCCCCATGTGCCTGAGTCTCTGCATGATGGCCAGAGGCAGTTCTGGAGGCAGTTCATGGGCGGGTCCACCAGGCCTCCCGGTCAGGACAGAGATGGGGAAGGGAAATCCCAGCCCAGCTCCACGAATGCCAGGTGATTTTCGCCACCAAGATCTGCCTACCTGGGTTTGAAATAGGCAGCTCTGTTGTGTGGGATTTCGTAAGCCAGGCTTGAAATTGGCCTCTCTCTTGGGTGGAGTTCTGATGAGCTGTGGAGTCCAGAGAATGAAACCATTTTTTTTTTGCTTTTTGGGTCACACCCGGCGACACTCAGGGGTTACTCCTGGCTCTGCACTCAGGAATTACTCCTGGTGGTGCTCAGGGGACCATATGGGATGCCAGGGATCAAACCTAGGCCAGCACAGGCCTACCCTGTGCAAGGCAAACGCCCTACCTGCTGGGCTATTACTATGGGCCCCGAATGAAACCATTTTTAAGCAAGAGAAAGACCAAAAGACGTGAGAAGTGGAGATACCACCAGGTCACAAGAGCAAGCCCTCATCCCCCAGATCCCTCCCAGACTTGATTAATAAATTGACATGATGAAGTTCAGCAATGGAAAAATCAATTTAATAACATATTAATGGATATTTACATGGCTGCAAATTCTAGATAGAAATAAGACAGATGTGGGATATTCACCCTGTTTTAAGGGGTATGACATGGGAAGAGTAAAGAGGAGATTTTATATAACAAAGAGGGGACAACTTCATTTTTATTCAATGAGTAAAAAACGAGTATCCTTGACAAGCTTACACTTGGATACTATCACTCCAAGTACACTCTTCTAGGTCAGAAAAGTAGGGATCCAAGATTGCTTAATTAGGTAAAGGCCAAGAGACTAAGACAAGGATAAGAGCTTCTGCCCAGCCTCTATGACCTTCACTCCTCTTAATTTAAATGATGCTAACACTTTCTCATGTGTACTCAGGACTTCTCTAACCCTTAGTTCTCCATTTCAAGGGACACTTAATGGAAAAGGCCTAGTTTGGGCATGGTAAGAAAAGTCTCTCTGACCCTCTGAGGGATACTGACCTTACAAGACCACAGAGATCTATTTGTTCTAGTTAATTTGTTTAGAATGATGAAGAGATTAATAAAACAGTTCAAACTAAAAGCATATAAGCAACAGCAGCCTCAAAAGGATGGGGTTGGAGAGGTAACACAGCATGTAAGGCGCTAGTGTTCCACACAGCCAATCTCAGTTCAGTCTCTGACACTGCATATGGTCCCCTGAGAACCACCAAAAGAGATCCTTGAGCACAGAGCCAGGAGTAAACACCGAGCACCTCCAAGCTTGGGCCAAAGTTAAAAAAAAAAGGAAGGGAGAAAATTGCTGCCTAACTTAAAAAGATGCTCCCCAAACTACAAATATTACTGACCCTCCAAGTTTCAATTTAACTGTCCATGACTCAAGTCAAAAAGCCCAGAACCTTCCAGACTTTCCTATCAGCACCCTAAGCTTCATCCCTGTCCCACTCATTAAAGTGAAACATTCCAAGGAGATAGTCTCGCTATCTAGAAAACATGTTTTCTAAGCAGGAGCCCAGGTTTGAACCCCTTTACTGCCTGGTCCCCTGAGCATAGGAAAGACCCTCAGAGTATGGAGTCAAGTATGGTCTGAAAACCAACTGATAGATTAAATAGATAGATAGATAGATAGATAGACAGACAGACAGACAGACCTTTACTGTTTTTTTGTTTCTCTAGTCCTTACTGAGTGTTTTCTACATGTTTTCTACAAAATTTGTTTTGTTTTTGAAGGGTTGAGTCTGACAACATTCCCAGAAAAGAGTGAATGAGAGTTCTTTTCTCATCATTATCCCCACCATCACTGGCTTTTCCCCATGTTTTTGATATATGCCATTCTCCCAGATATGAAATAAAGTTTCATTGTTCTCTTGATGTGTGTTTCCCTAATGTTAAGTAATGATGAGACATTTTTCATTTTCCTTCCAATTACCTGTGTGTTTAATGGGTTGTTAATTATTGTTTTAGAGTAATCTGTCTTAAACCATATAGTATGAATGACAATTTTTCATTTTCATTTCATAAATCAAATTCTAAGAATAAAGTCTTAACTGATCAATCTAACTGAGGTCTTAGAATCCTAAGGTATACCTTAATAACTTTTGTTCCTTGTGAAAAGGGAAATATATATATTGGTAGGCCTTTGGGGAACAGGTTTAAATTTCGTGGAAAATATTGGAGAAATAAGTAACTTCTTGGAAATGTGTGTGCAATGATATAGGTTTTTAAAGCTATGTGCAACTCCTGATGACTATCATATGTTCTGGTCAATTTCAGTTACTTTACAAAATTGTATCTTTCAAAATTAAAAAAAAAACTTTCTTCTCACACTGGCCTGTCTCTGCCTCAGGTATTTTCCCTGGGGTGTGCGGCTGGCCGGGCGGGTGCCTGGGGTCGTGGTAGAGCCCCAGGCCTCGGCAGAAGGTGGAATTACAACCCCCAGAAGTTCGAGCAGAAGCGGAAATAAACGGACATTTTGAACTCACACTGGCCTGTGTCCGCCTCAGGTATTCTCCCTTGGGTGTGCGGCTGGCCAGGCGGGTGGCCGCTCACGAGGCCACTTATTAATACAAATACTAGGAAATTCAACACCAAGGGAAGGTAATACCCTCAAGAAAAAAGAAAAAGTACACTAGAGGAATCTATCCCTGAACATCACAACACCATGCGGAAACAACGCAGATCCCCAGTTCGAAGAATAGATGAAGGAATCAACCCTGAAGACTCAAAAAAGAATGCAGATGTGCATGATCTCTCTGACAATGAATTTAGTGAAGAAATTGGTAGGATGCTTAAGGAGCTCAAAGAAAAAATGGAGCAGATGTCCAATAAAATACAGGAGAACATAAACGAAGCAGTTGAAAGGGCAGTCAATAAATTACGGGAGGAAATGAGAGCAGAAATGAGAAACATGCAAATAGAAATATCATCGCTTAAAAACTCAGTAGATAAAATGAAAAACACAATAGGGGCTCTCAACAGTAGGATGACAGCAGCGGAAGAGAGAATCAGTAAGACTGAAGATAAGCTGCAGAAAGCACTCAGAGAACCACATAAGATGGAAAAAGACCGAAAAATGGATCAGCAACGGAACAGAGAACAATGGGAAAAGCCAGGTGGAACAACATAAGAATTATCGGAGTCCCAGAGGGAAAGGAAAGTAACCCCAAGGGAAATTAAAACAGTTTAAAACATCCTGGCTGAAAAGTTCCCCAAGTTAAAGGATGAGGACATCCAGATCCAAGAAGCCCAACGCGTACCGGCAAGAAGAGACCCCAATAGAAAGACCCCAAGACACATCCTAGTCAAAGAAATGATGCCATAGACAGAGACATAATTCTTCAGGCAGCAAGATCAAAGAAGGAAATTGTATACAAAGGAGTAACCATTGGACTTTCAGCAGACTTCTCAGAAGACACCCTCCAAGCCCGAAGGCAGTGGTGGGATATAGAAAAAAACTTAATAAAATGAATGCCTCAGCAAGAATTCTTTATCCAGCTAAACCCTCACTCAGATTTGAAGGACAGATATACAACTTCTTGGATAAACAACAGCTTAGGAACTTTGTAAAATCAAAATCAACCTTAAAAGAAGTACTGAAAGATCTACTATAAGATGAGACATAACCCAAAAGAACAACCAATCTATACAGAAAGATGGCACAAAAATCCCATGACAATAATCTCTCTCAATGTCAATAGTCTAAATGCACCAGTTAAGAGACACAGAGTGGCAAAATGGATCAAAAAATTGAACCCAACATTCTGCTGTCTACAAGAAACACATCTGAATAATCAGAACAAACACAGACTCAAAGTCAAAGGTTGGAAGACCATTCTCCACGCAAACAACTCCTCCAAAAAAGGTTGGTGTGGCCATATTAGTATCAGATAATATAGACTTCTCTACCAAGAGGCTCCTAGAAATAATACATTCCTATAGTAGAGTGGTAGGGTACAAAATAAATACCCAAAAAGTCAATGGCCTTCCTATATGCAAACAGTGAAAGAGAAGAAAGGGACATTAAAGAAACTATCCCATTCCCAATTGCACTGCAGAAAATCAAATACCTAGGAATCAGTTTGACAAAGAATGTAAAGGATCTCTACAAAGAAAACTACAAAACGTTACTTCAGGAAATAAAAGAAGACCTGAGGAAATGGAGACACATTCCTTGCTCATGGATTGGAAGGATTAACATTATCAAAATGGTAATACTCCCTAGAGCTTTATACAGATTCAGTGCAGTCCCTATAAAGATACCCATGACGTTCTTCAAAGAAATTGAACAAACACTCCTGAAATTTGTATGGAATAATAAACCCCCCACGAGTAGCTAAAGCAATCCTTGGGAAAAAGAAGATGGGAGGTATCACTTCCCCCAACCTCAAGCTCTACTACAGAGCAGTTGTAATTAAAACAGTGTGGTATTGGTATAGAGACAGACCCGTAGACCTAAGGAATAGAACTGAATATCCTGAAACACACTCTCAAATATACAACCACTTAATCTTTGATAAAGGAGCAAAAAATATTAAGTGGAGCAAAGAAAGCCTCTTCAACAAATGGTGCTGGGAAAAATGGGCAGCTAAGTGTAAAAAAATGAACTTAGGCCTCCTTTTAAGTCCATGTACAAAGTCAGATCAAAATGGATTATAGATCTCAACATCAGACATGAATCTATAAGATACATCGAAGAAAACATAGGAGAAACGGCTCTACGACATCGAAACTAAAAGTATCTTTAAAGACGGCACACCACTGACCAAGCAAATGGAAGCAAAGATAAACAAATGGGATTATATAAAATTGAAAAGCTTCTGCACCTCAAAAGAAACGGTGGCCAAGATATAAAGACAATCCACAGAGTGGGAAAGGATATTCACCCTATACCCATCTGACAAGGGCTTAATATCCAGGATATATCAGGCACTGGTAGCCCTTCACAAGAAAAAAACAGCCAACCCCATCAAAAAATGGGGAGAAGAAATGAACAGAAGCTTCCAAAAAGAATAAATTCGAATGGCCAAAAGGCATATGAAAAGTGCTCTTCATCTTTAATCATCAGGGAGATGCAAATCAAAACAACAATGAGGTACCATCTCACATCACAGAGACTGGCACACATCCAAAACAGCAAGAACAACCGGTGCTGGCATGGATGTGGGGAAAAAAGGACTGTCATCCACTGTTGGTGGGAGTGCCGACTGGTCCAGCCCTTTTGGAAAACAATATGGGCATTCCTCCAAAAAACTAGACATTGAACTCCCATTAGATCCAGCAATAGCACTCCTGGGAATATACCCGAGAGACCGAAAAACACATAGCAGAAACACTATCTGTACTTCTTTATTCATCTCTGCGCTATTCACTATAGCTAGAATCTGGAAACAATCTAAATGCCCGAGAACAGAGGACTGGCTAAAGAAACTGTGGTTCATCTACACTATGGAATACTATGCAGCTGTCAGAAAAGACGAAATTATGAAATTTACCTGCAAATGGATGGATTTGGAGACTATCATGCTGAATGAAATTAGTCAGAAGGAAAAGGACAGATATAGAATGACTGTATTCATTGATAGGATATAAATAGATACCAGTGTTTTACTAAGTGTGTGAAATGGTAATGGCACATTAAAACTCACCATTGAATATACACAAAGAGACTTAAGTGATAAACTCTAAATATCTGCAGGGCTAGCCACAATGTGTAAAAGAAGAGGGAGAGAGATACAGAGGCAGAGAGAGAGAGAAATAGAGGAAACAGGGCTACCTGCTGTTGAGGCAGCCTGGGGGTGGGTGGGAGGCAGTGGGATACATTGGTGGTGGAATTGGGGCACTGGTGGAGGGATGGGTGCTGGAATACTGTATTACCAAGAACCAATTGTGAACACTTTTGTAATTGTATGTCCCACAGTGGTATAATAAAAAATTAAAAAAAAACTTTCTTGCAAATTGTGTTGAAATCAGATATACAATTGTGAGCTTTTAAAGCATTTTTGCCATTTATAAAATTATTTTAATGTCTTATGTTTAGAGATACCTGAAGAAAAAGTCTTTGATAATTACTCAATAGTACAGATTTGTCATGAACTGATGATAAAATTGCAGAACTTATGGGAAAATAAATACATAAATATTGGGGCCAGAGCAATAGCCCAGAGGGTAGGGAGTTTGCCTTGCACGCAGCCGGCCCATGCCTACCAGAGTTCAATCCCCGGCATCCCATATGGTCCTCCGAGCACCGCCAAGAGTAATTCCTGAGTGCAGAGCCAGAAGTAACTCCTGAGCATTGCTGGGTATGACCCCCAAAAATACATAAATATTAAAGATATATATTACTTAAAAGACACTGGTAAACTATTGAGTAAAACATCATAATAGTTCCAGGTCTGCAGAAATCTGGAAAATTATATACATATTACATATGTATATAGTTTGTATCACTATCACTATCTTCCCATTCATCATCTATTTCCTAGAGCGGGCACCAGTAACATTTCCATATGCCCTGTCTCATGCTAGTAGAACCCAAAGGCATCTGCTTGCTCCAGGAACATAAAGAGCCTCAAACAATTATATTAGGTCACAGGAATGACCAAATATAAATGTTACTGGTAATTGGCATATCAAATACTACATGAGCAGCTTGCCAGGCTTGCCATGCGGGTAGCATACTGTTGTAGTCACCTCTAAATAAAGCATTTATTGATGAACCGCGCGGCCGAGCCGGGCTGTGATAGTCTGGTCTGCTGGGTGGAGTTGTGACGAGAGGGAAGTCTGGATGTGGAAAATGGCGGGCCACATGGAGTAGGGGAGGGTGGTCTGGCTTGTTGTGAGGCTCTGCTGGGGTGGCAGGCCAGGGCTAGAACCCGCCATGCCTCCCGGGCACCTCACGAGCAGCTGGGCACAGGGAGAGCAAGTAGGAGCTCTGCCCCATGTCTGAGAGTCTCTGGTTCAGAATACCTGAGCCGGATTGAAAAAAAAAAACTGCTGCAGTTTGTATATGTATATATATGCAAATTTTTGGATTTTGGTGTCAAACCCTATGATGTTCAAGAGTTACCTTTCTCTGCACTCAGGAATTACTCTTGGCAATGCTCAGGGGGCCATATGGGATGCCAGAAATCAAACCCAGTTCAGCCATGCACAAAGCAAATGCCCTACTGTCAGGGAGTCACTGGGATCCCCAACACTATCAGAACAGAAGTTCTCTTCTACTTCCCGAGACTGCGGGGAACGGATGAAACTCACAAGTCTGGCACAGTTCCAAAAAGGCTTTTAATAGTACAAAAGCTCTACCACCATTATCCGATATAATGAAAGAGCTCTAACTCTGGTCAGAACTTGACCATACATGAGAGCCCAAGTCTCCTACTGAAGAGAATCCCACCAGAGAGAGTCCTACAAAAGAGAGAATCTCACCCAAGAAAGAGCCCTACCAAAAAGAAGGGGCGAGTACCTCAAGTCGGTCCCCTTATATGCTCCAAAGTAATCCTAACTTCAGGGAGGGTCTTGTCAACAAAGAACTCTAAACAGCTTCTAGATAGTAGAAGAGTGGTGCCACACCCTATTATAGATATAAACAAAAGATTTCACCAAGGACTAATCCCTTCTTCCATGATTATCTCTTATGTAAAACACTGAAGAGAGAGAGGGGGGAGCTGGTATAAAATAATATATCTTAATTTCATGGGCTTCATGTAATCTAGATGGTACCCACAACTAGTATGATCCTTCCTATAATCTTAAACAATAGTTTCTATGTAGCCAAGGTGGAAATCTCCTGGTAAACTCTAACTATCCCACGCTGGGTCCAGAAGGTATAAAAAGAGAAGCTGTGCCCAATCTAGGTAACATAGAGTCTTAGTAGATGTATAATAAGTCAGAAGTTGCTCATTCAGAGTCAAGATGACTTATGTAACTGCCACACCCTCCATCAGTATTTACATAGAAGAGAGATCTCATTAGTATGAACCCTGGCTAAAGAACATGTAAATAAATTAAGCTGTAAGTGGATAAAACAGCAAATCTCCAAGCTAGCTAGGCCTGTCATCCAGCACCCTACCCACTGTACTATCACCCCAGGCTAGCAAATTATTTCTTAAAATAAATAGAAATGAAAACTTTCCTTTCTTCTTGGCACCACTAATATTTTTAAATATTTTACGGTAATATTTTTTTTTAGCACTCCAGAAAGAAACTTTTTTTTATAATAGGAAATTTGGGAAAACTCTCTTTGATAGCCACGTCCACCTGCCCATATACCAAATTCCGCAGGATGGATATGTTGTTCTCAACGTTCTTCCTTCTGAAATCCGACATGCCATTTCATTGGCAAAGAAGTTAACAGCCCCAGGCCCAGACAAAGTCAGACCCGAACACCTGAAGAATCTGCCGCCAGTACTCATCAATACACTGGCTCGGCTCTTCACATGCTACCTGTCTGAATGCAAGGCTTCCTCCCAATGGAAAACCAACAGGACAGTCCTAGTATTCAAGAAGGGAGTCACAACATTGGCAACTATTGCTCCATCTGCCTGTTGTCTGTCATCTACAAGCTGTTTACTCAAGTCATGCTGAACAGGATTGGCAGAACATTAGATGCAGGACAACCATGCAAGCAAGCTGGCTTCCGGAAAGGATTCAGCACAATCGACCATAACCACATGGTAACCAAGTTCATTGAAGTTTGTAGGGAGTTCAAGATGCCGCTCTGTCTCACGTTCATTGATTTAAAGAAAGCCTTAGATTTTGTGGAGACTGAGGCGGTCATCGAAGTCCTAGCCAAACAGGGTGTTCAAACCCAATACATCAGGATCCTTCATGAGCTGTATTATGGATTCACCACCAGGATCTCACCATTCTACAAGGAAGTGATCATTGATATCAAAAGAGGGGTTCATCAGGGTGATACCATCTCACCAAAACTCTTCAGCGCCACCCTCGAGAACATCATGTGACAATTAGAATGGGAAGGAATGGGAGTGAAGATAGATGGTCAGCAACTACACCACCTCTGCTTCACTGATGACATCGTTCTAATAACACCAAACATTAGCCAAGCGGCACAAATGCTGGCTGACTTTGACCGAGAATGTGGAAAGATAGGTCTACAGCTGAATCTAAAGAAAACAATGTTTATGAAGAATGAACTAGTTCCAGAGGCCCCATTCACTTTCAATGGAACAAACATCTCTGAATGCAGCAGTTATGTGTACCTAGGTCGAGAAATCAACATGATGAACGACCTAAAACCTGAGCTGAGCAGAAGAAAGAGCGGTGTGGAATGCCTTCAAAAGCATCAAAGAAATAGCAAAAAAAGACAAAGAACCTTCAGCTCCGGGCACATCTTTTTTTTTTTTAATTTTTTTAAACATTTTATTATACCACCGTGAGATATACAATTACAACGTAGTTCACGTTTGGAGGTTTCAGTCACATAGTGTTCCAGCACCCCGCCCTCCACCAGTGCCCATCTCCCACCACCCATGTCCCCAATTCCCTCCCTCCTCCCATGGCCTGCCTAAATGGAAGGTTCTTTATCTCCTCTCTCTCTCCCTCTCTTTCTCTTCTCCTCCCCTACACATTGTAGGTTGCACTACATACACTCAGAAGCCATCATTTGCATTTTTTGCCTGTATTTAATGCTCAGTTCTATGTTGGTATCAAACATTTTGATATTTATTCACACATGTTCCCTTCTCTATCTTACCTAACCTCTGACTCCCACACGCTTGTGGTAATTTCCACTTTTGGTAAGATCACCTGGTATATTTATGTCATGCAAATAATGCAGTCATTCTATGTCTCTCTCTTTCCTTCTTACTAATTTCACTCAACATGATTCTTTCCATGTCCATCCATTTATAGGCAAATTTCTTTATTTTTTTGTGATTTTTATTTATTTATTTTTTAAGTATTTTATTATACCACCGTGAGATATACAAATAAAAAAGATATACAATTAAAAACTTCATGTTTGGGTTTTGGTCATACAGTGTTCCAGCACCCGTCCCTCCACCAGCGGGCACATCTTTTTGACCCACACATTTCTCCCTGCATTAACATATGCCTCAGAGACCTGGACCCTACGAAAGCAGAATGAGAATGCTATTAGGGTCTCCCAAAGAGGAATTGGAAGAGCTATGCTTAGAATATCACACCTCACTCAAGTGAGAAAAGGAATCGGAGTTCTGACCTCTGTCTCTGTCCAGAGTCAGGGACACTATCTCATTTGCCAAGGCATCGAAAATCAGATGGGCTGGACATGTAATGGGATTTGGAGACCACCACTGGACTAGAGTCGTTACCGACTGGATCCCATGGGATGTCAAAAAGTTCACATGGCCACCCACCTACAATATGGTCAGACTTCTTTGTCAAGATCCTGTATGAACCGTTTGAGGCTCTTCTTATTCCTAAAGCAAGCAGATGCCATTGTGCTACACTGGGGTCAAATGGGAATGTTACTGGCGACTGCTCCAGCAAATCGATGAATAACGGGATGTCAAGTGATCAAGTGAGCCTCCCCAGGAGGGATCCCTGACTACAGAGCCAGGAGTAAGCCCTGAGTCCCACTGGGTGTAGCCCAAAAACAAACAAGGACAGCTGCTTTCCATTCCTGAAAGAATTGAGTTATGTAGTGTTGGAGGACAGGTTTAGCTATTCTGGGAGTTTTGTTGTTTTGCCCACTCCCAGCTTAATCTATTTAAGCCAAGATTCATTCTAATGAGACCTCTCTTCTATGTAAACACTGCTAGAGGGTGTGGCAGTTACAGAAGTCACCTTGATTGAATAACTTCTGATTTATACATCTACTAAGACTTCTATGTTTTCTAGATTGGGCACAGCTCCTCTTTATACCCACTGCACCCAGCGTGGGACAGGTAGAATTTACCAGGAGACTACCACCCTGGCTACATTAAAACTATAGGAAGACTATAGGAAGGATCATACTAGTTTGCTCTAAGCAGGCGAGTGTGACCCTTTCATTACATGAGAACAAGATACTCAGAATCACCCTGGTGCAGATAATAAATAAGAAGGACCTTGTGGGTACTATCTAGATTACATGAAGCTCATGAAATTAAGATGTATTACTTTATATCAGCCCTCTCTCTCCAGTGTTTTACATAAGAGATAATCTCGGGATTAGTCCTTGGCTTAACCTTTGTTTATACCTGCAATAGGATGGACCCTCCCGGTTGGATTACTTTGGTGTATATTAGGGGACTGACTTGAGGCCCCTTCACTTTGGGCTTTTCGCTTTCGACTTTTGGCTCCTGTGGCTTTTAGCTCCTCAACCTTTTGCTTTTGGCTTTTTGACTTTTGCTCTTTGGCCTTTTGCTCCTTCTTCTGGGTAGGACTCATCTCGGGTGAGATTCTCTCTCTTTGGTGGGAGACTTAGGCTCTTTTGTATGGTCTAAGTTCAGACCAGAGCTAGAGTTTGTTCATTATATTGGAGTGCTGTGGAAGAGCTTTTGAACTATTAAAAGCCTTTTTGGAACTGCACCGGACTCGTGAGTTTTCATCTGTTCCCCCGGCGTCCTTGGAGATAGAAGAGAACTTCTGTCCTGACACTGCCAGGGACCCTGGCGGCATCCCCGACAATATGGTCTCATTTATATTAAAAGACTCACAAAAAACAACCTGAATTAGAAAGGATTTCTTTTGCCTCAGAGTATGTTTAGCTTGGGGGAAGAAAGAGCCAAAAGACTCCCATCCATCAAGTTATGAATATCAGCACTCAAATGGACAGAATATCAACCATGATTTATTTTCAAATGATTTAACTTATTTTGTTCAATTATTTTTTTTTGGGGTCACACCCAGCAATGCTCAGGGGTTACTCCTGCCTCTGCACTCAGGAATTACTCCTGACAGTGCCCAAGGGACCTTATGGGATGCCTGGATCGAACCAGGTCAGCCGCATGCAGGCAAATACTCTACCCGCTCATCACTATCACTATCACTATCTTCCCGTTCATCATCTATTTGCTAGAGCGGGCACCAGTAACATCTCCATATGTCCTGTCTCATGCTAGTAGAGTCCAAGGGCATCTGCTTGCTCCAGGAACATAAAGAGTCTCAGACAATTATATTAGGTCATTCCCATGGGAATGAGCTAATATAATTGTTACTGGTATTTGGCATAAGAAATATGACACGGGCAGCTTGCCATGCTTGCCGTGTGGGTGGCATACTCTTGTAGTCACCTCTAAATACAGCATTTATTGATGAACCACGCGGCCGCAAGCGGCCGTGCAAGCCGGGCTGTGATAGGATTGTCTGCTGCTGGGTGGAGTTCTGACGAGAGGAAAGTCCGATGTGGAAGATGGCGGCCCTCATGGAGTGGGCAGGGGTTGTCTGTCTTGTTGTGAGGCCCTGCTGGAATGGCGGGCCAGTGCTAGAACCCGCCATCCCACCCGCTCATGCCCTATTCAATTTTGGATGGGGTAACTCAAATACAATCTGGCAGTATCTGAACACCCCCAATGGACTTGAGAAGAGATTCCACAAAGGATACAAAAGACATCATCACCCAGGATACAAAAGCATTATCAACAATCAAAAGAAAAACTACCGTGAAGGCTGGTAATTGATCCAAGCTATATAAGGAATTTAACCTATATTACTAGCAGCAAAATCTAGTGACAAATGGAATACAATGCACATTTCTCCCAGACTGTATTGTAACTAAAAAGAAAGTTCCAAGGTAAAAACAGAACGTGTGACTTTAGGAAGAAATTTGTCACTGAACAGTGAAAGTTATTTGGAAAATAAAGGACTGTGGACTTGGAGGTCTTCTGAAAACTGAAGTGCTTTGTAATTTGCAAAATCTGTGCAGATCACTGTACCACTCAATCTCTTCCATTATTCATCGATTTGCTCAAGTGGGCACCAGAAACATCTCCATAAGACCTGTCACAAGCAAGTGTAACCCAAGGGCATCTGCTTGCTCCAGGGACAGGAAGAGCCTCAAACCATTCTTCAGGTCATGGATTTGAGTTCCATAATTGTTACTAGTTTTGGCATAACAAATAAAACACGGGTAGCTTGCCAGGCTCTGCCGTGTAGGTGGTATAGACTCAGTAGAAGGCTCTCATCTCGAGCATTTACTGATGAAACTTAAAGGGAAAGATCAGGTTTTCTCTTGGATAGAGCTCTGAGGAACTATGGAGTCTGGATGTTGAGAATGACTGACCACAGATATTAAAACAAATTATTTGGATGAAGGTCTAGATCATATTCCCCAAAAACATACACAGAACAGCTGGGGAGTGCTCCAGGTGCTGCCCCAGTTGGGTGAGACCAGGCCCAGGATGAACTCAGACTGCCCACAGCCCTTGCATTACTCATGGCACTGAAGGAGGAGAAGACAGAGCACCAGCTGTGCCTGGCAGAGAGGCTGGAGTTTCTGGTTTCCAGGATCAGGAGGACTTGAGCCAGGGAGGGGCCTCAGGGCAGGGGCTGGGCCCCAGTCAGCTATGCAAGGCTGCGCAAGCAGAGGCAGCCCAGAACACGGAGAAGATCCCAATGGGCTCCTGAAACTCAGGGAGGGACTCGCCCTCTGACCACCTCAGCCCTGCTCCAGCTCAGGGACTGTAGCACCCTTTGGCGCTCTGAAGGCCCTGCTCGGTCCTCAACCCCAAATGGAAGCTCTTCTAGGCGTGAAACTGAGCTGCATGTTTGCCCTGTTGGTGCTCACTGTGGTCTGTGGCCTCGTGCCCATCTACTTCAAATGGTTCAAGATTGATGCAGCCACAGGTAGAGACCTACCACCTCGGGGTCCCCATGGCTCGCTCTGGTTCTATGCTGTCCCTGTCCTGGTACGTGGCTCTGAAACTCTCACGGTCCTCCAGATTAGGTAGTTGATACTATCTGCTGCTCTTGACTCCATCTCTCTTCTCATTGCCTGTTGGACTGTGATTCCTTCTTTGGTGTAGGTCACCACCGCCGGTCCTCAGCCTCCTGGGCTGTGCTTCTGTTGGGGTGTTTCTGGGAGCAGGGTTCATGCACATGACCGCCGAAGCCCTGGAGAGAATCGAGTCTGAGATCCAGAAGGTCTTCATCCAGGTAAGCAGAGGAAATGCCCAGGCTCAGTACAGTAGGCAAGGATACACTGAAGCCAGAGAAAAAAGGGGAGAAGTGATGGAGCCAAGAATAGGGGTGGAGCCAGAGAGAAGATAACAGCTCTCGTATGCGTGGGATGGTGAAATCAGGTCAGTAAGAGCTTCAGGAAAAGCAGTCGAGCTAGAACACAGGAGAAGGGAGCTGAGCAGAGCCATGGCCCATCTGATTTCCCCTTTCCCCCCAGAACAGCACAGCAGGCGAGGGAAATTCAGAGGCTGCCGATTCTGCCCAGGTGAGTATCTCCCACCTGCCCTACCTGGAGGGTGAGCACAACCACAGATTCCTCTCGGCATCTTTGAGAGGAGGATGTGAGGAATTCTGGACCCCTTACCTCCTCAACTCAACACTGCGGAGAGTCAACCCAGTGCTTTTATGGGTTTATGAAACCACAGAAAAATCTTACCTCACCCTTTATTCTATCCCCAGATGCTTGACCTGCTTTTCATGGTTTCCCATTTTCTACCCCGACTGATAGAGCCCCTTTAGACGTTCTCCTTCTAGAGTTGTTGCAAGTCCAGGCCCACTTCTACATCCAATCATGCATTTTCCTGTTCTCTTCAGTCTCTCAGGACCAGGTTCATCCAAACCTCTCTCACCCCTTCCCTTCCCACCTCACATCCACCTCCTTTGTTACAGAGACAAACACATGAGCACCATTGGTCAAGGGGCTTATTTGCCCTAAGTTAATGTACTGTGTGTGTGTGTCTCTGTGTGTGTATACACTTCTGTGTCTGTGACTTGGAAAAGTCCTTTAAGTTAAGAGGGGTCAAGGAACTTATTACACTTCATCTGGAACCCATTTTGCTATGAATTTGGAATGAATCTGTGATCATTCTCTGGGTGGGAATGGTTACAGACTTTTCCCAACCCATGAGTCAGTTCCTCTGTCTGTCTGTGTGCATCTTTGAGAGACTGACTAAGGGCTTTATTTATAGGATATGTTTTGTTTATCTGTTTGTTGGTTCACAATTAGATCTAGAGTGTTCTAAACTGGCTGTTGGGCCTATTGGAAAATTGGAGTTCTTGATCTAAATTTCTTATTGGGAAGATATTAAATGGATTAAAGCATAAAGAAAGATGGTGGAATGAACATAAAGAAAAAGGTGGAATTACTCAGGGTCTAGTACTCTAGCAGAGTAGATAAGGTCTATACTTAATAAATATTTTGTGGCTTATTTTAATTGCAGTTTCAGTTAGAAGTTAGGCTGTTTGTCTTATAAATGAAGGTATATTTTCAGAAAATTTAGAGGAAAAAGAGTAGAGTCACTTTAAATTAAAAGTGGTCCAAAAGGACTTTAACATTTTTATTTATTTATTTATTTGGTTTTGGGGCCACACCAGGAGATGTTCAAGGCTTATTCCTGGCTCTGTGCTCAGGGATCAGCATGGGACCCAGGGTAGAACCTGAGTCATGTGTACAGCTTGACCATCGCTCTGGCCCTTACGCCACAATTTGATAAATGAACTTACTTGCCAATTTTGTTGTAAGAAATTTAAGTGTGAACATTCTAAAGGGTTCTTGATTTTTAAAATTGATCGAGTGTCCTATATTTGAAGATAGATCTATGGAAATAAGTCTTCAACAGCTATTTGAGAATACAAATTGTCATGGAATTGAAGATACAGTCACAGTGCTTTAGATGAAAACTTAAAAATTGTAGGAAATCAAGGCTTTCATCATAGGGCTGAATAGACAAAACATCTAATTCTTGTTATTTAAATTGTATATTTTGCTTTTACAGATTTTTAGCTCTTGTTTTTGACCTATGACTTATAGCAAATGGGTCGATTACATCTTACCCCTAAAAATAAAACTTTCTAATTCCTCTCTTCTTGATACCTTTAATGTACTTCATCGCTCCATAATTGTCTTTCAAAGTATTCAAGTGGTTACTTTGTTACCTTGTTACTATTGCTTAACCAGTTTCCCCACATATATACAAACTAGATATGTCATGAAGTGTTTTTAAAAAGTCACACTAAAGGTAGTAAAGGCTTTTGGAACTGAACTGAACAGGAAACCACCTGGAGTGCCTGGGATCAAACCCAGGAACATGCACCTTACCTGCTGTACTCCATCCCTCACCTATATTTGGGGGAGTGGGGGTAGGCCAAACTCAGCTGTGTTCAGGAGTTACTGCTAGCTCTGCACCAAGGATTATTCCCAGCAGGGGTTGGGTGACCATATGGGGTGCCAAGGATCAAACTCTCATTGACTGCATTAAGGCAAGCATCCTACCCACTGTCACTTGATCACTTGATCACTTGAATCCCGTTATTCATCAATTTGCTCGAGCGGGCGCCAGTAACATTTCCATTGGACCCTATCACGTGCCAGTGTAGCCCAATGGCATCTGGTTGATTCAGGAATATGAAGAGCCTCAAACCGTTCATTCAGGGTCTTGACAAGGAAGTCTGACCATCTTGTAGGTGGGCTGCCACATGATCTTTTGACATCCCGTGGGATCCAGTCGGTAATGGCTCTAGTCCAGCGGTTGTCTCTAAATTGCATTACATGTCCAGCCCATCTGATTTTTTGATGCCTTGGCAAAGCGAGACAGTGTCCCTGATCTGGAATAGCGACAGAGGTCAGAACTCCGATTCCTTCTCTCACTTGAATGAGGCATGATATTCCAAGCATAGCTCTTTCTATTCCTCTCTGGGAGACCCGAATAGCATTCTCATCCTGCTTTAGTAGGGCCCAGGTCTCTGAGGCGTATGTTAATGCAGGGAGAACGGTGGAGTCAAAGAGATGTGCCCGGAGTCAGAGGTTCTTTGTCCTTTTAGCTATTTCTTCGATGCCTTTGAAGGCATTCCATGCCACTCTCTTCCTCCTGCGCAGCTCAGGTTTTAGGTCGTTCATCATGTTGATTTCTCGACCTAGGTATACATAACTGCTGCATTCAGAGATATTTGTTCCATTGAGAGTGAATGGGGCCTCTGGAACTAGTTCATTCTTCATAAACATTGTTTACTTTAGATTCAGTTGTAGACCTATCTTTCCACATTCTTGGTCGAAGTCAGCCAGTATTTGTGCCGCTTGGCTAATGTTTGGTGTTATTAGAACGATGTCATCAGCGAAGCAGAGGTGGTGTAGTTGTGGACCATCTATCTTCACTCCCATTCCTTCCCATTCTAATTGTAGCATGATGTTCTCCAGGGTGGCGCTGAAGAGTTTTGGTAAAATGGTATCACTCTGTCAAACCCCTCTTTTCACATTAATGATCACTTCTTTGTAGAATGGTGAGATCCTGGTGGTGAATCCGTAATACAGCTCACGAAGGATCTTGATGTATTGGGTTTGAACACCCTGTTTGGCTAGGGCTTCGATGACTGCTTCAGTCTCCACAGAATCAAAGGCTTTCTGTAAATCCATGAATGTGAGACAGAGCGGCATCTTGTACTCCCTACAAATCTCAATGAGCTTGGTTACTCTGTGGATATGGTCAATTGTGCTGAATCCTTTCCGGAAGCCAGCTTGCTCACATGGTTGCCCTTCATCTAGTGTTCTGCTAATCCTGTTCAGGATGACTCGTGTAAACAGCTTGTCGATGACGGACAATAGGCAGATGGGGTGATAGTTGTCGATGTCGTGAATGTCTCCCTTCTTGAACAGTAGGACTGTCCTGCTGGTTTTCCATTGGGAGGGCACCTTGCATTCGGACAGGTAGCGTGTGAAGAGCTAAGCTAGTGTATTGATGAGTACCGATGGCAGATTCTTCAGGTGTTCGGGTCTCACTTTGTCTGGGCCTGGTGCTGTTCCCTTCTTTACCGACGAGATGGCATGTCGGATTTCAGAAGGGAGAACGTTGGGAATGACATATTCATCCTGTGGAATTTGGTATGTGGGCAGGTGGATGTGGCTATCAAAGAGATTTGAGTAGAAGTCCTGGATAATCTTCTCTATTGCCTTTCTGGAAGATGTGATAGATCCATCAGGGCGTCGGAGGGCAGTCATCTTGGTTTTATAGTTGGCAAAGGAACGGTGGGCGGTGCAAATGCTTTACCCGGCTTCTGCTGCATCTTCCAGTATTTCTGCTCTTCTGTCTTTGAGGTCTTTTATCGCTTCTCTGCACTGTTTAGCAAGCTTGGAAGTTAGCATTTGGTCTCCTGAGGCTCGCGCCTTGCCACGTTGGTGAATGAGCTCAAGAGTTTCTGAAGACAAGCATCCTTTTGTGTCTTTCTCTCTCTCAGCATTCTTCACACAATCATGGAGGTGCTGAACCAATCGGTTGTATTCTTCATCGATGTCGCCAATGATGGTATCTTCCCATGTTGCTGCAATGGTGCCAAAGAGTTCCCAGTTGGTGGTCGTTCTGGGAGTTCTCTTCTTAAACTTTGCAACCTTTTCTCCCCATTGCGGGAAGTAGAATTTTGCTCGAAGGAGACGGTGGTCCGATCCTGTTTGGAATTTGGGGACGACAGCTACATCGGTCAGACAAAACCGTCGATTGAAGATGATGTGGTCAATTTCATTGTGGAACTGTCTGCCAGGAGATTCCCACGTCCAACGTTTCGCTTCAGCCTTCTGGAACGGTGAGTTCGCATGAATGATCTTGGTGGACAGGATGAACTCAGATAGTCTCTCACCCTGTTCGTTCCATTCTAAGCCATGGGTTCCGATGTGGAGTTCTTCAGCCCGATCTTCTCGGTCCTATCTTGGCATTAAAATCACCGACTATGATCTTGTAGAAGGTGTGATCTTTTTTATAGAACTCCTCCAATTCCATGTAGAATTTCTCAATTTCATCTTCTTTGTATGTGAATGTTGGTGCATAGACAATGAAGATAGAAATTGCTGGCAGTGGGCCACATCTCTTCAAGTGTAATCGTCCTATACGGTTTGTTAGGCATTCAAATGAATCAATGTTGACGGCCATGTTCGTGTTGACAAAGACACCAACGCCACCAATGCCTCTTTCGTCGGCATGTTCCAAGGAACAATTCTTCTCTGGTGTCAAATACAGCATGATGCAACTGACGCTTCCTCTTCTCAGTCAGACCAATGATGTCGTACTCCGATCTTTTGCGCTTGCACCATCAGATCCTCAATATATGCTTCCGATGCCAGCGTACGTGCATTGAAAGTACAGACAGTCATTTTAGTCCTTCTTCGTTTTGGCAGCCTAGGATGGCCATGAAATTTTATCAGGCACTGCCTGTTTGCCTCTCTTACTGCTGCCGTATTAAGGGCTCTTTCGGGTCAGGAAAATAAACATTTGTGTTACTGGATTTGGCATATTGAACACGCATCAGACAGCTTGCCAGGCTCTGCCATGCGGGCGCTATATTCTCATTACTTTGTGGGGCTCTCTCAGAGGGGTGGGTAGAATATTTACGGTAATTTGGAGGTAAATGGCGCGGCCGGGAGCAGGGAAAGCTGGTTTCTGCTCTGCCGGGTGTACCTGTGTCTTAGGCTCAAGCATTCCTGGGCTTGAAATACTCTCCTCTGAAGGGCGGGTCTCTGCGGGTGGGTCCTTGTAGGCTGGGTTTCTGACAAGCCAGGCTGGAGACTGGATTAATCTGCTGGGTGAAGATCTTACCAGCTGCAGAGTGTGGATTGTGAAGATCGCTGCCAGCAAGGTGTGGGGGGTTTCTCTGGGCTCCTCCGAGGCTCCATCGGGATGGTGGACTTGGGTTGGAAGTTGCTCTCGTGGTCCATGGAATGCAGGGGGTTCAACGGGGAAAGCTGGTTTCTGCTCTGCCGGGTGTACCTGTGTCTTAGGCTCAAGCATTCCTGGGCTTGAAATACTCTCACGCTCGTGAGGAATAACACTGAGCACTGTCAGGCATGGCCCCCAAACAAAAACCAAAAATACAATCACTTGAGAGTATTTCAATCCTAACCACTGTACCCACTTAAAAAACTCTCTTCAAAAATGCATAATAGGAGCCTGTTGGGGAGCCACCAGGATCTCACCATTCTTCAAAGAAGTGATCATAGATGTAAAAAGAGGGGTTCATCAGGGTGATACCATTTCACCAAAAACTCTTCAGTGCCACTCTCGAGAACATCATGCGACAATTAGAATAGGAAGGAATAGGAGTGAAGATAGATGGTCGGCAACTACACCACGCCTCCGCTTCGCTGATGACATCATTCTAATAACACCAAACATTAGCCAAGCGGCACAAATGCTGGCTGACTTCGATCAGTTTGAGGCTATTCGTATTTCTGAAGCAACCAGATGCTATTGGGCTACACTGGCATGTGACAGGGTCAAATGGAAATATTACTGGTGCCCACTCGAGCAAATTGATGAATAACGGGATGTCAAGTGATCAAGTGATCAAGGACACTTTACTTATATAAGCCCACCTTAGATTCGATCCCTGGTAACCCATATGATCCCCTGAGCACCACCAGGAGTGATCCCTGAGTGCAGAGTGAGGAATAACACTGAGCACTGCCAGGCATGGCCCCCAAACAAAAACCAAAATACAATCACAATTTACAATGTGTCTCTTCCTTATATCCTTTACTCTTCTATGCCCTCTGAAGATATATTATCACCCTCTACCCTCACTCTAAGTCACCTGACTCAAATGGACACTAATTATTGGGTTTGTGTGTGCACTAACCAAGGGACCCAGATTGTCTGCTTTAGGGATAAAGGCCTCAAATATTGCTTTAGGGTCCCCTAATACCTTACCCTCATTATGATGCTATTTCTAACATTCAACAAGTGCCTCCAGTTTTAGATCTTAGTAGAACTTGTCTCCTTTAGAACCCTGTAAGTTCCAGATGTTGTTCAAAATGCAGCCTGAAATGGATATTCTATTCAAGTTTTACAGATGACCACCGGCCATATGGTCATCTGTAGAACTTTAATAGACTATGGGCTTTACTTGCAATTCCACTCCATGACAAATTCTCAGCAGGAAGTAGCCAGAAAATCCACCTCCATTCCCCCCCCCCAGTTCCCTGTCTGCTGCTGGAGATTTTCTAATGATATAGGAACATAGGGACATAGGCAGGATACAGTTAGGGAAAACAGAAATTGAGAATGGAATGTCCCAGGGTCAGACATAAATAATCACAGTGATAGACAGCATAAACATCTTGTTTGCCTCTGTTTAACAACAAGATAGAGGCTTTTCTTCACCTCCTCTTGAGAAGCCTCCCCCCCCTCTCTCTCTCTGTATCTCTCTCTCTGCTTTTGGACCAACCCTGCAGAGAACAGGGCTTACTCCTGGTTCTTTGTTCAGGTATCACTCCTAGTAGTGTTCAGGGGGTCCATATGGGGTTCCAGGGCAAGTTCTTACCTACTGTACTCTCTCTCTCTGCTCCTACCCCCCATATTCTTTGTGTGCGTGCACATGCTTATGTACACATAAAATTATTATTATTATTTAATTGAACCAATGTACCATTACAAAGCTGTCCGTGATTGGGTTTCCCCCTTATTCTTTTAGCATGCATCCCTGTGTGTGTCTTTCTCTTCCCTGACATTTCTCTAAACAAATTTCTTATAATTTAATTTAAAAGAGAGAGAGTGTCCTCTCACCTGCCTAGTTCCAAAAGTATAAAAAAGGGGTATAACAACTTCTTGCTGAATTCCCCCTCTTGAGCTCACTTCCATGCAATGGGAACTTCCTCTCTCCTTCCCTTCTCTCTCTCTCTTTCTCTCTGTTCTTTCTCTTTTCTTTCTTCTAATAAAATTGTCGTTTTTGAATAAAATCTACTTTGATTTAACAGTTTTTATTTTGTGTCTTGCCTGTAATCTTCAGTGGCCAGAGAGAAGAGCCTGACCATGGTAACATTTGGATAGGGAAGGAAAGAAAGTTCCTTTCCCTTCTAGAAATCTAGCTGCAGTTTTGACTGGAATTTTATGTCTCCCAATAGCATCTTTAGGAGAATTGGAAAAGAAAAGTATATTTTCTGGGAGGTTTCCCAACCATAGAGAATGAGAGGAACATACCTAAATTTCAAAAAACAGAAGCCTCTAGATGTACTTTAACCATTTCTGACCTCTTCCTGCCTACGCTTCACCCCTCTCTGTGGTTGAAGATAAGCAAGTGACTTTCTTATCTAGCAACTGCTGCTCATCCTGTGGTCAAAGCTAAGTAGAAAAAGTAAAGATATACAAAACTACAATAAGTTTTGGAGGAAAAAAAAACTAGTACATACAATAATCTCCATTAAATTTTTGTTCTGACTCTTGTTTATTTTGCGCAAGTGTAATTAATGAATAATATAGACAGCAAGTCATTAAATAGCTGTTTGATTCAAAGTTGCTTTGCTATAATATCAATGAAAAAAAATAGGGACCGAGCGATAGCACAGCAGTTAAGGCACTTGCCTTGCAAGCGGCGAACTGGGTTCAATTCCCGGTATCCCAAATGGTCCCCTGAGTGCCTCCAGGAGTAAATCCTGAGTGTATAGCCAGGAGTAACCCCTGAGCATTGCCGGGTGTGACCCAAAAAGCAGCTGCTCAGTTATTCTTCCTTTCATGCTGTTAGGACAGGTGGAGAAGACAGAGCAACCTCTAGCTTAATCTCTCGGCATCTTCCAGGGGATTAATAATCAAAAAATCACACCTAGCAAGGCAAGAATACTAGAGACACAATGGGGAAAGCACATAAAAATCCACCAAGCTTAATGAGTGAAAATAATGCCACATAAACAACACCAGTAAGTCCTCAGATCATGTCTTTAGTGACACTATGATGCGGATGTTCAACAAGTTCAAAGAAATAGTAACAGGTAGTCAGCAAAGCACAAGAAAGTATAAGAGTTGAAATGAAAAAGTTACAACAGTCAGAAATGATAGAAAAGGAGACCTACAGCTGCGCTGCTCAACCCACGTGGAACAGCCCGTGGAGTTTCGGGGGCGGTAAATGGCTTGACCCCCTGGCTAAGTCCAACATAGCTCCTAGGGTTAGCAGACACATGGGGGGTGGCTGCACCAGCCAGACTTGGAGCAGGGATCAGGGCTTCTCCCCCATTCCTCCACCTTTATGTTCCAGTGGGCATGGCTACGGGCCCACAGCCACCACAACCAGCAAAGCTGGACAAGAGAAAGACCAGACCCACAGCTGTGCCTCTCGACTCACATGGAGCAGACCATGTAGTAGTCCACAGCCACGTGACAGGCTAGATAATAATGAAGGTTAGGACCAGGTCCTTCCCAGGATCTTTCACATTTATACTCTGTAATGATCATTGTAGTTGCAACAAACTGGGGAGGTTGATGGGGAATGGGGATTATAAAGTCACACTAGAACTCACTATTGAATATACACATAGAGACTTACATCATTAACCATAAATATCCCCTTAGGGCAGGCCACAAAGTGTAAGAGAAGAGAGAGAGAACTACACAGAGACAGAGAGAGAGAAAGAGAGAAAGAAAAGGTGCCTGCTATAGGGGCAGGCTGGGGTTGGGTGGGAGGGAGTGTGGGGACATTGGTGATGTGTTGGGGAGCTGCTGGGGTCCCCAACAATACCGGGAAGCGAGTTCCCTTCTACCTTCAAAGCCAGCAGGGAAGGAATGAAAACTCCGGGAATCTGGCACAGTTTTAAAAAGGCTTTATTATCACCGGGGCGGAGCGATAGCCCAGCGGGTAGGGCATTTATCTTGCACGTGGCCGGCCCATGCCAGCCTGGGTTGGATCCCCAGCATCCCATATGATCCCCTGAGCACCGCCAGAAGTAATTCCTGAGTGCAGAGTCAGGAGAAACCCCTGAGCATCGCCGGTGTGATCCAAAAAAAAACCAAAATTAAAAAAAAAAAAGAATGAATGAATAAATAAATAAATAAATAAATAAATAAATAAATAAATAAAAGGCTTTACTATCACAGGTTTTGATATACAATCCAAGGACAGAAAAAATACTGGATTTTGGGTTCCCAGCTGGGCCCGGCCACGTGTAGGCCAAGATGACTGCCACCACGTGTTGAAGGCCAACACAGAACAGAGAGGCAGAAGTCAAGGAAAGCCAAAATCGGGGGGAGGCGGCCTTCTCTTATTTTATAGATAGAAATTGCCAAAACTTCCCAGCCCGGCCAGGCCCATGTATGCTGGGCTATCTAGAGATGAAGGCCAATAAACAACTCTATTGAAATGCAGCACTTCAGGTGGGCCTTTTGGCTTTACAAGTGCCAGAGGTGATTCAAAACCTCCCTACCTGGAGCTTAAAGCAGGGCATGTCACCCAACAGTGGTGGGAATGGGACACTGGTGGAGGGATGGGTGCTGGAACACTGTATGACAGAGAACCAATTATGAACATCTTGTAATTGTATATCTCACGGTGGTATAATAAAAAATAAAAAAAAAAAAGAAATGACAGAAATGAAGAACACGCAGCATTCCTCATGACCACTCTTTATTTTGGCCTTTTCTAGTGCTAACTCTTACGATCTTTGTGATAAAACTGCACCTCTTCCAGTGGGAGCTGAGTGCAAGTTCTGGAGAGCAAACTGTAAAGTTTAAAGTAGAGGCTTTCCTGAACCTTTGGTTTAAGGAAATGAAAGGTCAGATTTCTTGGTGGCATCTTCATTTAATTCAGCTGGAAAAGAGCTTTAGGCTCTATCTACAGTTGCCTGCCACCTTAATGTGCACTGCAGCTTTCCATAAAGACAAACCGAACTAAATTGTCCGCTTTTATTTATCTGTACTCCGTCCCATGTGGCTGGAGGTTTGCAGATAATTGAGTTATATGAGAGGCTGGAGCAACAGTCCAGCGGGTAGGGTGTTTGCCTTGCACGCAGCTGGCCCACGCCAGCCCGGGTTCCATCCCCAGCATCCCATATGGTCCCCCGAGCACCGCCAGGAGTAATTCCTGAGTGCAGAGCCAGGAGTAACCCCTGAGCATTGCCGGGTGTGACCTAAAACCAAAAAATAAATAAATAAATAAATAAATAAATAAATAAATAAGGTATATGATTGAACATTTATGGCAAACAACTTCTGGCAAATTGATAGTTTTGGCAAATGATTTATGGTAAATGTTATGGCTAATGACAAATTGTTAAATGTGCTCAAAAAACTTTCAAAATTTGGTTATTGAAGGAACAAAAAGCAGGTATCTTTAACATTATTCACCTTAACTTTGTCTCTTGGAGAGCCGCTGGAAAACACAGATGCAGACTCAAAAACCAGTCAATTCACCTATCTAAGTAAAAATTGATTATAAACGGGTAGCAGGTCTAAAAACACCTAATTTCTCTCAATACAGGTCTAAAACACCTAATTTCTTTCTTTTTTTTTTTTTTTTTTTTTTTTGCTTTTTGAGTCACACCCAGCGACGCTCAGGGTTCAGGGTTTACTTCCTGGCTCTTTGCTCAGGAATTACTCCTGGCGGTGCTAGGGGACCATATAGGATGCCGGGAGGGGTATTGAACCAGGTTGGCCGCATGCAAGGCAAACACCCTACCTGCTGTGCTATCACTCAGGCCCCTAAAACACTTAATTTCTTTCAATATAAAGTCTTATTTCTAAATTGCAAGTTGCTGTTTAAACCTCCTGGATTGGTTCATTTTAATAATGATCTTGTTTTGCAGCCTATTGAACATGGTCCATCTTTAATAACAATAATTTTGCTTTGCAGTCTGTTGATTCTGGTTCATCTTTAATAAAAATAACCTTTCATTGCAGCCTGTTGATACTTTAGCTGTAGATAACCCCTTTCTTTCTAAAAAAAAAACTGCCTCGGAGTGAGTTTAAAAGGTATCACTGTATCACTGTCTTCTGTTCATCATCGATTTGCTCGAGCAGGCACCAGTAACATCTCCATATGACCTATCTCATGCAAGTAGAGCCCAAGGGCACCTGCTTGCTCCAGGAACATAAAGAGCCTCAAACCATTCCATCAGGTCATGGGAATGAGTCTATAATTGTTACTGGTATTTGGCATATCAAATAGGACACGGGTAGCTTGCCAGGCTCTGCCGTGCGGGTAGCATACTCTTTAGTCATCTAAAAATCCAGCATTTATTGATGAACTGTGCGACTGCAAGCCGCTGCGCAAGCCAGGCTGTAATAGGCTGGTCTGCTGGGTGGAGTTCTGATGAGGGGGAAGTTCGGATGTGGAAAATGGAGGCCCCTCATGGAGTGGGGGTCGTCTGGCTTGTTGTGAGGCTCTGCTGGGGTGGCGGGCCAGGGCTAGAACCTGCCATCTCTCCCGGGTGCCTCATGAATGGCGGGGCACAGGGAGAGCCAGTAGCAGCTCTGCCCCATGTCTGTGAGTCTCTGGATCAGCATACCTGGGCCGGAGTTACAGTCAGGAATTACTCCTAGCGGTGCTCGGGGGACCATATGGGATGCTGGGGATCGAACCCAGGCTGGACCAGTTCTAGCCCTGGCCTGCCACCCCAGCAGAGCCTCACAACAAGCCAGATGACCCCCCCACTCCATGAGGGGCCTCCATTTTCCACATCCGGATTTCCCCTCGTCAGAACTCCACCCAGCAGACCAGCCTATCACAACCCTGCTCATCGAGATCCACCCTGCAGCAGTCTTTTTTAAATCCGGCCCAGGTATGCTGATCCAGAGTTTAAAGGTAAAACACCTAAATAACCCTCCAAAAGAATGTACCATAAAAAAAATTTTATATATATATATATATATATATATATATATATATATATATATATATATATATATATATATATATATATTTCTAATTGTTTGGTGTGTAAGTTTCTTAATGTTTTCTTTCTGCCTTGGAGTGAGTTTAAAGGTGAAAGCACGTGAATAACCCTCAAGGAGATGGTATTTTTTAAGAATTTTCTAAGGTTTTTATGTATAGAAATGACTAATGAAGAAGTTTTCTAATGTTTTGAAGAAAAATGAAATGGACTCCTGTGTATGATGTTCAGTGTCAAGGTTTTAGAAATTAATGAGTTTTCTAATGTTTGTTTACAGGTTAAATTTTTTTTTAATTTTTAAAAAGGAAAAAAAAGGGTGAACTCCAAGTATAGTGCTCAATATCAAAATCTGCCAAAAACTTATAAAAAATTTGAATTCTTCTGTTCACAGATTTACAGAAAAAGAACTGGGCTGCTGCAAATTCCTTCTATGATGCTCGAGGCTTTGGACTCTGATCACAGTGCTCATTACAAAAATGTATACCAAATCAATGAGAAAAGTTTTTATAATGATCCTGTTCATAGGATAAGATATTGGAATGCGGTAAATTTTTGCTACAGTGCTCAATACTCAAGATTCCTAAAATAGTGCTCACTACAAAAATTTAACAATTTGCAAAAAATGTTTTTCCTAATGTGTCCTTTCACAAGGTGTTGGAGATTCTTCATGCTCTTGGATTCCTGCCAAAGCCCTAAAATCTCTATTTGTGATTAATCTTGAAAAGTGTTTTTGTCTGAATGAGTCATCCTGAACAGGATTGGCAGAACACTAGCTGAAGGACAACCATGCAAGCAAGCTGGCTTCCGGAAAGGATTCAGCACAATCGACCATATCCACACAGTAACCAAGCTCATTGAGGTTTGTAGGGAGTACAAGATGCTGCTCTGTCTCACGTTCATTGATTTAAAGAAAGCCTTTGATTCTCTTGAGACCAAAGCGATTATTGAAGCCCTAGCCAAACAGGGTGTTCAAACCCAATACATCAAGATCCTTCGTGAGCTGTATTACGGATTCACCACCAGGATCTCACCATTCTACAAAGAAGTGATCATTGATGTCAAAAGAGGGGTTCGACAAGGTGATACCATTTCACCAAAACTCTTCAGTGCCACTCTCGAGAACATCATGCAACAATTAGAATGTGAAGGAATGGGAGTGAAGATAGATGGTCCACAACTACACCACCTCCCGCTTCGCTGATGACATGGCTTTAGTCAGTTATGACCATACAGCCGAGATATTTTACTATGAACTTTACTCTGGGTTCAAAATGAATTCGGACATTGGGACAACATATGATATTACCTTGTAATTGGAATTGTTCCTTTTCTGTATCATTCCTCTGTATGTATTATTTAGAATACTTGTATTTTTATATTTTTGTAAACAAAAAAGGGAGAGTTGTTAGAGTACAGGTTTAGCTAACCTGGGAGCTTTGCTGTTTTGCCCACTCCCAGCTTAATCTACTTAAGCCAAGGTTCATTCTAATGAGATCTCTCTTCTATAAAAACACTACTAGAGGGTGTGGCAGTTACAGAAGTCACCTTGACTCTGAATAACTTCTGACTTATACATCTACTAAGACTTCTATGTTTTCTAGATTGGGCACAGCTCCTCTTTATGCCCACTGCACCCAGCGTGGGGCAGTTAGAATTTACCAGGAGACTACCACCCTGGCTACGTTGAGACTATAGGAAGATTATAGGAAGGATCATACTAGTTTGCTCTCAAGCAGGCGAGTGTGACCCTTTCAGTACACGAGAACAAGATGCTCAGAATCACCCTGGTGCAGATAATAAATAGAAGGACCTTGTGGGTGCCATCTAGATTACATGAAGCTCATGAAATGAAGATGCATTACTTTATACCAGCTCTCTCTCTCTCTCCCTCCAGTGTTTTGCATAACAGATAACTCAGAAGAAGACTTTGTTTATACCTGTAATAGGGTGTGGCACCACCCTTCTATGCTCTGTTTAGGGTTCTTTGTTGACAGGACCCTCCCTGTCACAGATAAAATTACTTTGGTGTATATAAGAGGACTGACTTGAGGCCCCTCGGCCTTTTTCCCTTCTTTTGGGTAGGACTCCTCTTGGGTGAGATCCTCTCTCTTTGTTGGGAGACTTAGGCTCTTTTGTATGGTCTAAGTTTGGACCAGAACTAGAGTTCTTTCATTAAATTGGATTGCTGTGAAAGAGCTTTTGTACTGTTAAAAGCCTTTTTGGAACTACGCTGGACTCATGAGTTTTCATCTGTTCCCCTGGCGTCCTCAGAGGTAGAAGAGAACTTCTGTCCTGACACTGTTGGGGACCCCAGCGACATTCCTGACAGCCCTGAATGGGTAGAACCAGCAAACAGCTCTACCTCCTGCTACCTGGACGGCTAAGGTGGGAAACCTGCCTTTGAGGTGTGACTTTCCACAGGGCTGGAATCTCTTCTGGTATGGGTCTAGTCCCCTAGGCCTCGCTGTCCCCTTAGTTTTCTTACAGCTCTTCCTGCTGTGAAGGGTAATTGAAACCACTAAAATGGCTTTGCTCCTGTCTCCGCTTGTGGAATTGAGAACTCTGAGCCTCTCGTTGAAGCATAGCCCAACGCACATAACACTGGAGCTGTGAAGAGGACAGAGATGAGATTAGGGGGCTAGTTCAGTAGATCCTGGGGGCCATTTGTGAATTCCTTGGGACACCTTGGAGGAAGTGATTCTATTTAGGAGGAAAAGACCCACAGGGGCAACTACATCAAGCAATTTTCCTCTTTACTTTGATTATTTGTTTTGTCTGAGTCACACCCAGAGGTTCTCAGGGTTCACTCCTGGCTTTGTGCTCAGACATCACTCCTGGCAGGACTCAGGCAGCTATTTGCAGTGCCAGGATGCACATGCAAGGCAAGGGCCCCACCTGCTGTGTTGGAGGACAGGTTTAGCTATTTTGGGAGCTTTGTTGTTTTGCCCACTCCCAGCTTAATCTTATTTAAGCCAAGGTTCATTCTAATGAGATCTCTCTTCTATGTAAACACTGCTAGAGGGTGTGGCAGTTACAGAAGTCACCTTGATTGAATAACTTCTGACTTATACATCTACTAAGACTTCTATGTTTTCTAGATTGGGCACAGCTCCTCTTTATACCCACTGCACCCAGCTTGGGACAGTTAGAATTTACCAGGAGACTACCACCCTGGCTACGCTGAGACTATAGGAAGACTATAGGAAGGATCATACTAATTTGCTCTAAGCAGGCGAGTGTGACCCTTTCAGTACACGAGAACAAGATACTCAGAATCACCCTGGTGCAGATAATAATAAGAAGGACTTTGTGGGTAACATCTAGATTACATGAAGCTCAGGAAGTTAAGATGTATTACTTTATATCAGCCCTCTCTCCAGTGTTTTACATAAGAGATAATCTTGGTAGAAAGGATTAGACCTTAGCATCACTGTATCACTGTATCACTGTCCTCCCGTTCATCATCGATTTGCTTCGAGCGGGCACCAGTAACATCTCCATATGACCTGTCACATGCTAGTAGAGCCCAAGGGAACCTGCTTGCTCCAGGAACATAAAGAGCCTCAAACCATTCCATCAGGTCATGGGAATGAGGTCTATAATTGTTACTGGTATCTGGCATATCAAATACGACACGGGTAGCTTGCCAGGCTCTGCCAGGCAATGCCGACCTTGGCATAACCTTTGTTTATACCTGCAATAGGGTGTGGCACTACACTCTGTTTAGAGTTCTTTGTTGACATGACCCTCCCGATTGGATTACTTTGGTGTATATAAGGGGCTGACTTGAGGCCCCTTCACTTTTGCCTTTTGGGCTTTTTAGCTTTCGGCTTTTGGCTCCTCAGCCTTGCGGCTTTTGGCTTTTGGCTTTTTGCTCTTTGGCCTTTTGCTCCTTCTTCTAGGTAGGACTCAGTTCGGGTGAGATCCTCTCTCTTTGGTGGGAGACTTAGGCTCTTTTGTATGGTCTAAGTTCGGACCAGAGCTAAAGTTTGTTCATTATATTGGAGTGCTGTGGAAGAGCTTTTGTACTATTAAAAGCCTTTTTGGAACTGCACCGGACTCGTGAGTGTTCATCTGTTCTCCTGGCGTCCTCAGAGGTAGAAGACAACCTCTGTCCTGATACTGTCGGGGGACCCCGGTGGCGTTCCCCAACACTGCTGTACTATCTTTCCAGTCCCATCTTCCTTGTTTAGATGGGGACTGACATGCCAGCTCACCAGGAAATAAAATCTTGCTTGAGAAAATCCATTTTAGAAATGTCTCAGGTCACACATCTTCCAACTCCTTTCCTTCTTGCGTGAGTACTCAAGACTCTTACATGAGTACATGGTGCTTCTTTTCCTAAAGCTGGAGACAAACATCAGAGAGAAACTGTGTATGGGGACATGGCAACATCCTATCCCTCCCCAGCAGAGGGTGTAAGTTATACATCTACTTAGGGAGCTTTTTATTTATTTGATTTTTTAATTAAACCACCATGAGATATACAATTAAAAAATGTTCATGTTTGGGTTTCAGTCATACAGTGTTCCAGCACCCATCCCTCCACCAGTGCCCACTTCCCACCACCAATGTCCCCTGATCCCTCCCGCCTCCCCCAGCCTCTCTCTCTCTCTCTCTCTCTTCTCTTAGATATTGTGGCTTGCAATACATACATTTAGAGGTTATGTATATCACTTTGCCTACATTCAATATTCAGTTCTAGGCTGCTAATATCATTTCCAACAATTATTAGCACACTGTTCCCTTCCCTGTCTTACCTAACCTCTGACTCCCACACACTTGCGTTAGATTCCACCACTGACAAGACCTCCTTATCCATGTTTTGCTTGGCCTTGGATATTGGTATCATGCTGCTTTTTATATACCACAAATAAATGCAGTCATTCTTTTTTTTTAGACTTTTTTTTGAGACTAACACACACGGGGCAGAGCTGCTACCTGCTCTCCCTGTGCCCAGCTGATCACGAGGCGCCTGGGAGGGATGGCGGTTCTAGCCCTGGCCTGCCACCCCAGCAGAGGCTCACAAGAAGCCAGAGGAACCCCCACACGATGAGGGCCGCCATTTTCTACATCTGGACTCTCCTCTCGTCAGAGCTCCACCCAGCAGAAGAGCTGATCACAGCCTGGCTTGTGCGGCTGCTTTGCAGCTGCACGGTTCATCAATAAATGCTTGAATTTTGAGGTGACTACAAGAGTATCCCACCCACATGGCAGAGCCTGGCAAGCTACCTGTGTCATATTTGACATGCCAAATACCAGTAACAATTATAGACCTCATTCCCATTACTTGATGGAATGGTTTGAGGCTCTTTATGTTCCTGGAGCGGGCAGATGCCCTTGGGCTATCTCTCATGTGACAGGACATATTGAAATGTTACTGGTGCCTGCTCAAGCAAATTGATGATCTACAGGAAGACAGTGATACAGTGATTTTTTAAAAAATATTTTATTATACCACATTGAGATATACAATTGCAAAGATGTTCATATGATGTTCACATTTGGATTTAAGTCATACAGTGTTCCAGCACCCATGCCTCCACCAGTGCCCATTTCCTACCACCAATGTCCCCGATTCCCTCCCCCTCCCTAGCCTGCCTTTATGGCGGGCTCTTTATTTCTCTCTCTCTCTCTCTCTCTCTCTCTGTCTCTCTCTCTCTTACTTCCCTTCCATGTTGTGGATTACAATACATAAATTAATCATTCTATATCTATCCTTTTCCTTCTGGCTAATTTCACTCAGCATGATCCTCTCCATGTCCATCCATTTATAGACAAATTTTATGACTTCGTTTTCCTAACAGCAGCATAGTATTCCATTGTATAGATGTATAATGTACATAGTTTCTTTATCCAGTCATCTGTTCTCAGGCACTCAGGTTGCTTCCAGATTCTTGCCATTGCGAATAGTGCTGCTATGAATATAGAAGTGTAGATGGTGTTTCCACTGTGGTTTTCTTTTTTTTTTTTTTTTTTTTTTTGGCCTTCCAGGGTATATTCCCAGGAGTGGTATGGCCGGGTAAAATGGGAGCTCAATTTCTAGTTTTTGGAGGAATGTCCATATTGTTTTCCAAAAAGGCTGTACTATAAAGAATGAAAACTATAAAGAAAAATGATTTCTAAAATGTCTCACAAGAAAAACACTGATTGGGAGCCCGGAGCGATAGCCCAGTGGGTAGGGCGTTTGCCTTGCTTGCGGCGGCCTGTGGCGGCCCGGGTTCAATCCCGGCATCCCATATGGTCCCCGAGCACCGCCAGGAGTAATTCCTGAGTGCAGAGCCAGGAGAAACCCCTGAGTATAGCCGGTGTGACCCAAAAAGCAAAAAAAAAAAAAAAAAAAAAAGAAAACACTGATTGGAAGAATGAACAGATCCAGAATTCTGAAGCCCAGAGATGGAGTGTTACCCCTGGTGGATCTCCTAGAAGTATCTCCCCTGAAGGAAGAGCTTTACATCTGCTTAGATTTATATTCAATCAAACCCGTGCTAATCCCTGCCCCCCCACCCTTAGAGCATAGCTTCTCTTTTCCTATATAAACTCTGTCTGATAACAATATAAAATGTGCCAACCACCAGGCTGTGCCCCATTTACTGGCCATCAGAGGGGGAATGTACATGGGTCCTGAACACACCAGGGCACTCAGTCACTGCCAGGATGGTTGCAAATGGTGCCTGAGCAGGTATCCTGTAGGTACAAGGACTGCATTTGGTGGACCCCCACATAAAGAGGTGAGTGGGATAACAGATTTATTGGGGTACTGGGAGTTAGAATCCAGCCGTACTTACCCACCACACACACACACTTAAAGGACTGGCATAACAGAGTGGCTGTGGTGTCCAGCCGCACCAGCAGGTGGCAGACAGGAGACAGGCTTGTCTACACAAGGCTTTGCCCCATGGGCCCTGTTTGGTTGATGGTCTGACATAGAAACAGACTGGGTCCCCTGGGATGAACTCAGAGCCACAGCAGAGCCTGGCAAGCTACCCATGGTGTATCCGATAAGCCAAAATCAGTAACAATAATGGATCTCATTTCCAATGACATTAGGGTTAGGGGTTAGAGACGTTACTGGGGCCTGCTCAACCAGATCAATGAACAACGGGAAGACAAGTGAGAATTGACAAGTGTCTGGGGGACTAGAATCTTAGCTGTACTCCCCCACTTACAAAGGAGAGTAGGATAACAGATTTCCCAGGTACTGGGGAGTCAGAATCCTAGGCGTACTCCTACCATTAAACGGGACAGTATCAGTGCTGTACCAAACACTTTAGGTATTTCTTGTGCAGGGCTGCATACACCAAGCCCTTTATTAATTCAACTAAGCATTTCTCATAAAAGCTGGACACTGTATTTCCTGGGATCAACTGAAATCTTGTCAAGATTTTCTATGAATTTAACCCTTGGTTTCCCAACAAAGGGACTTTATTGAGCTCAATATTTGGAAAAGGGTTAAGGATAATGTTTACAGGGCATTTAAAGAAGGGGCTCAGATCCCTCCCACAATTCTGGGTGACTTGGGAAGCATTCTTGCCCCACACAGTTTAAAAAACAACAAAGGGTGGAAGGATTCTGTTGAACTGAAAGTGGCTGGTTGTGAATTGGGATGAATAAAAGTTACAGATGAAAAAAGATCGGGCGCGTTCAGGGTGGTATGGCCGTAGAACGACTGTGTAGCCCAGCCTATCACAGCCTGGCTCACGCTGGCTGCTCGCGGCTGCGTGGTTCATCAATAAATGCTGAATTTTGAGATGACTACAAGAGTATGCTACCCGCACGGCAGAGCCTGGCAAGCTACCCGTGTTGTATTTGATATGCCAGATACCAGTAACAATTATAGACCTCATTCCCATGACCTGATGGAATGGTTTGAGGCTCTTTATGTTACTGGAGCAAGCAGGTGCCCTTGGGCTCTACTTGCATGAGACAGGTCATATGGAGATGGAGATGTTACTGGTGCCCGCTCTAGCAAATCGATAATGAACGGGAAGATAGTGATAGTGATAGTGATGAGAAAAGATGTATGGTCAAGCTGGATTTGTATAAGGAAATTTAAAATTACCCATTTAGGGGCCTACCGCCAGATAGGCTTGTTAGTCTTTGCCTCTAAATACTCCCCTATAGGAGTTTTAAATCAACAAGAAATACAGCAATGAATATTTTTACCTCATGTACAACAAAACAGACTGGAGACTTGCTTAGACAAAATAGGAAAACTAATTTATATAGGCTGACCCTGCTTATGCCAATTGATTGTTCTTGGTTGACCAAGATCCAATAAAATAGTTGTCCCCCTTATTAATCTTCAGGTGAAAGAAGCATTCCAAATGAGTCTGGAATGAAAATGAGCTCTTCCTCATGTACTCTTCATAGAGTAAATTGATTTCTAATTGTTTCAATTTTAAAAGATAATTAAGTTTTACCTAAGATTATTTCACCCAAACCTCTGATCAATGCATTCACCTACTTAAAGCTATTGGGCATGACAAACACCTTATTCCTTTGCTCAGAAAGAGGAAGTGGTGGCAGTGACTTAATCATGAAAGGATGTGTTAGGGAAGGTACATATTGTTTCTCCCTGCCAGTATGTAGTCAGGGTAGCAAAGATATAGAAACTATAAAACTTTAGAAACTCACAGAGAAACTGATCTGTAAAGGCATTTATGAAATTCCAAGTTAAAATCTTTATTATCCATAAAACTCAATTGCAAGAACAAGAAGGGCAAGTGAACAAGAATCCCCCCAGCAACAAATACATGAAATATTATTAACACTCAACTTTTCTATCTTAAAAAAAATACAGCTGAAAAAATTGGCCAAAGGCTAGTGATACTATCCAGATAAATCAACATATATGATTTTTGGAAGAAGAAAAGGGAAATGGGATAAAAAGGAAATCTAAATGTTTTGGGGGAGTGGATATGTTTGTGTCTTTACAGGAAAAGACGTCAAATCTGTCCCTCAAGATCCTGATTAAGCAAATGGAAAAAGGATCCAATGAGCTTCGCTGCTATGCTAGGGACAAATAAAGTTTGCCCATGAGGCAGGAAGAGTATTGACCGGGCCAGTAAAACACCAATCACTCTGTTTATGAAGGTGTCGGTAAGTCATGCAGGTAAGCAAAATGCTGATAGCAGAATGGGAGAATATACCATCTTTGACACTCCAGAATGAAACTGGTTGGAGGCATGATTCGTGGAACCCTAGAGGCCCAGAAAAATCATCTAGAAGAATGTACCTCAAAATAACTAAGAAATTAGTTATTTCGGCGTTTACACATCCCCCACCTATGTTGGATGACACAGCCTAGCCAACTTTGGAACTTTGCTGTTTAAGCTACTTACAGTTTAAGCTATTTATATGTCTCTAAGCCAGGGTTGATGCTAAAGAGATCTCTCTTCTGTGTAAACACTGATAGAGGGTGTGGCAGGTACAAGAGTCATTTTGACTCTGAATTAATTACTCTTGAAATAGTATTATAATCTCTACTATTATTTCAATGCTATCTAGATTGGGCACAATTCCTCTTAGCACCCACTGGTCCCAGTGTGGGACAGTTAGAATTTTCCAGCAGACCACCACCCTGGCTATGTTGAGACTACCATTTATCAACTCTGCCAAGATCAAAGGAGGGATCATACTAGTTTGCCCTCAGGCAAGCAAGCATGAGCCTTTCAGTAAACAGAAGACAGGACACTCAGTGCAGAGTAGAAATTAGAAGGACCTTGTTGGTACCATCTATATTGCATGAAGTCCATAAAAGAATGATGTGATTCTCCCCCATGAATATACAGCCATTGATGTATTTCTTTATACCAGTCTTCTCTCTATATATATCTAGAATGTTCTGACATAAAAGATAATCTCAGAGGAAGGGACTGGTCCCTGGCATTGTCATTTGTTTAAACCTGAACCAGAGGTGTGGCACCACCTAACTTCTACACCTAAAAACTGATTCCTTGATCTTTGTTAATGCAACCCACCCTGAAGAAAGGATCCTGGCTTTGGGGTATATAAAGGGACTGACTTGCGGAAAAGCCATCCATTTTGGTGGGAGACCTGGAGTGCATGGAGGTCTGGCCAAGAGCTAGAGGTCTGGGAAACCCATTATTTTGGATTGTAGCAGCAGAGCTTGTTTAATTATTTGTGATTAGTAGAAGTCTTTTGGAACTGTACTGAACTCGTGATTTGTCTGTCTGATGATGATCCTTGAGATAAAAGGGAATTCGTTTCCTGATACATTGGGGAGCCCTATGGCTCCCCAACACACCTCTATTCTTTGATGATTTGCTATCTTATTGAAGATATTGAATTAATCTTCAATATCTTATAAATGAAACTTTGTTCATACAAAATTGTGCAATAATACTTTATGTTATCTTAATGGGAAAAGTAAGTATTAAGAAACACACTTTGCTCTGTATATGCTTGCAGAGTGGCCACTTGCCTAAATCCCAGCCTATCTTTCAGAGCTATCATTCCCTTTACTTAAAGGCAGGGGGACTATCTGAATGCCTGTTAAACTTCCGAGGGCATGACAGAACTCCTCTTCAATGACTACTGGAGAAGATAATGAAAAGATCTCAAAGATTTCTATCAATGCTTCAATTTAAGCCACCTCCCTGAGCAATAGCACAGCGGGTAGGGTGTTTGGCTTGCACATTGCCGACCTGGGTTCAATCCCCAGCATCCCGTAAGTGCCCTCAGCACTGTCAAGAGTAATTCCTGAGTGCAGAGCCAGGAGTAACCCCTGAGCATTGCTGGGTGTGACCCCCCAAAAAAAAAAAAAAAGAAGAAGAAAGACAAGAAGCCAGAGCAGGGATTCATCAAGAATGTGAAATCTAGGTGCTTCAAAACCCACAAGAGCATTCTATAATACCAGCTGACGTCTCCTGTAAGCCAGGAGGGAGAATGAGCAGCTTGGGCTCGAGAACAACAGTGAGATGAGCCAGAGAGACTCCGATGGAAGGAAACATATCCAGAGCTTGGGTTTGCTTTTCTCTTTCTCCTCCAACACCAAACTAGACAGGAGTGAGACCCCATTGTCTAAGAAGTGCTGCCCCCTGCAGCTCTCCCCACGGGCTCTTCCTCACAGAGGCCCATCTGCAGGCCTGAACATTCACTTTCCTAAGTCAGAAAAGGCAGCAAGCACCAGCACTTATAATGTTGCTTGATGGAAAGACATTGACAAAACTGCCAAATGGGTAGGAGCTGGATTTTTCTCTGACCTTGGGGACTCCCAGGTGCAACAGGAACCCGGAGGGCAATAAAAGCATGAAGTGCTGACAGCAGAGTCTAATCCCTGCAGAGTGTAGGGGAGGGACGGCGAGGACTGGGTGCAGGGGCTGCAGGGCAGGGGCCCGTGAGTCTCCCCCCAACACCACCATGGGCTGCAGCTCAACAGAACGTGCAACCCTGATGTGTCAGGCTTGTGTGTGCCTCAGGCCATCATCACGGAGGGAGGGGGAACCCCAGAAACGTGAGGTCCCAATGGCAGAGGCCCGTACACCCCACCCGAGGTCATGTTCTCCTTCCTTCATGCCCAAGATGCTGGTGTTTGAGTTTCTCCTCTATGTGTTCAGTCAGCCGGAGAGTGTCCAGCAACCGTCTCCCCAGACTGACACTCCTGTTCTCTGAAACAGCTCAAACTTCAGAGCTTTATCCTCGCATCAAGAAATCGACAGGAGGGCCTTTGTGCAGCTCAGTCGCAAGTTCCCCCTTTGCTGTGAGAGTGTAAAAGCAATCAGACTCCCACAAGCACTCAGGAGTTTTGGATGCAAACTTGCTAGAAAGAGACCAAGCTGCCCTCTAGCGGCTGACTGAAGAAGTGACTTAAATACTGGTGGTCTGTCTCAATACTACAGGTTTCTGTGCTTGTTATTTTGTTTTGCTTTTATTTGAAAATACATTTGAAGGGGCCGGAGCGATAGCAAAGCGGGTAGGGTTTTTGCCTTGCATGCGACTGACCTAGGTTCGGTCCCCGGTATCCCATATGGTCATCCGACCACTGCCAGGAGTAATTCCTGAGTGAAATAGGAATAACCCTCAGCGTCGCTGGGTGTGACCCAAAAAGGAAAAAAAAAAAATGAAAGAAAGAAAATACATTCTAAAATAAAATACACATGCAACCAATGTTCAGAGAGTTCTTAGAGATTCATTTTAGGTAAATCATGGCCCAAATCCCATGGCAAAGAATCAGTGTGAATCAGGACCATGACTCACGGAGCCCTATTGTCAATCTGAACAGGGGAGACTCAGCCCAGCCCCTGGCAGCATCAACAGAGTTAAACCCTTCCTAGGGGAGTGGCACGGTGGCAGCCTCCATCTCTGTAGCCAGTTACCTCCCAGGGATCCCATCCTACTTTCAGCTGATGCTTGGCGGGCCCAAGCTTTCTCCACGCTGACCTTGGGCGCTCTGGCCCTCTACTCCAACCTTCAAGCAAAAAGAGCTCCTGAGACCACCTCTTGGGATGCCACCTGAGTCTTTAACTGTGTCCCAGGTAGAATGAAAGGTAAGTCTTGCACTGACTGGATCAGGGTTAGAGCCCTTCTGAAGAAAGAAAGAGATTTTGGTTTCTGAGAAGAGAATGGTGGGAGGAGCTTCTGAGATTTCCCTTCATAGCAGAGCAAATGTTTTGAGAGGAAGAGGTGGGGAATGGTCCAGGACACCCCCTTTTCCGTGCTGCTGGGGAGTGAGCCTCTGCCAACAGATGTTTCTCTTATCACTTGAATTGCATCTCTCTGCTGACCACGTGTCTTCACCAGGAGCCGCAGAGAAAGTCATTGATCCCTTATTCCCCAACCGCACCCAGGACCTGGTTACTGCCTCAGAAATTACTTTTCCAATAGTTTCTGGAGTTATTCAAAAGCAAAGAACAGGTGATCTGAGGAGAAGGAAAACTAAGTCCCCCTGTGTTGATCCCACCCTCCCAGTCATACACACACACCTCCAGGAGTGCGGAACAGCATTGACTGGAAATCCATGTCTCTAAGAAGGATCTCCTCAGGGGAGGGGAGAAGAGGGCAGCTTCCCCATCTGGGAGGTGACCCCACTCTGGCAAACCCGCAGAACACGCCTACATTGGGAAGAAAGGAGCCGCTTCTGACCTCTTCTTGCACGCTGCAGTATTGAAGAGAAGATGAAGATGACCGTTCTGATCTAGGGTCCGCACGTATTCTGTGGTCTGGTGGAGCAAAGTACACCATGGGGAGAAAAAAGAATTTAAAACAGTGGGTTTCTGCTTCATTGTCTGAGCTGATAAACTTCATTAAGCCGAACCTCAGGTGAGTTTAGCTGTACATTTAGGCTCTTAGGTCACAGAAAGATAAAGTATCTGGAAGAAAGGAAATTCCAGTGGCACTAAGTGCAAAAGTAGATTGCAACAAAGTTGTAATGAGGCGCTCATTCTGTGATATCTATTCATTTCAGAACAGATCATTTTAGAGGTGTCAAAATAAGTTTTGAGGAGTGAGACATTACTTTTAAACAAACACTCAGGATGAAAACGTTTATTAGGCACAGAGAAACTGGGGTGGGGAATTGGGGTTAGGGGAGCCCTAAGACCAAGGAACAACAAAGAGGTCAAGGAATGAAGAAGTCTGAGAGAGAAGGGAAATAGTAGAGAATTTATTTTGGGTAGGGAGGGCTGTGGGAACCTAGAACTTGTAGAAGCTTTTACAATGAATTTCTCTTTAACTGAAGGAGAACTGAAGAAACAAACGTTAGAGAACATTGAGCAGAATTCCATGAACTGTGTTAAGGTGAAATCTATTTGTCCTGAGGAGATACACCCATCGGTGATGGGGGATATTCCTGACTCATTGCTCAGGGGTCACTCCTGGTAGCCACGTGACCCAGGGAGTGCAGGATTTAAACCCAGTTTTCTCACATGCAAAATAGGAGCTTCATCCCTTTGAGCTAGCTCTCCATTCCTGGGTTACGCTAGATAAGAATGATTTTGAATGGTCTTGGAAAGTGTTCTGGAGGAAAAATAACTAGGAATTTTTTATTAAAATTTTTTAATTACCACTAGACACACAGTTACAAAGATGTTCATAATCAGGTGTCAGTCATACAATGTTCCCTTCATCTGTGTGTATTTTCAGCCACCAATGTCCCCAATTTCCCTCCCCTCTCCCCAGCCTTTTAGTATGACTCAAGGCAGATGATTCTCTCCTGCACAACTCCCCACTCTCAGCCTTAGGTACTGTTCGTGATGCTGATACTGACTATGTGTGTCACTTTATCTCCTTTCAACACTTAGTTCTTGTCCTTCCAGAGTGACCATTTCCAATTGTCATTGTCATACTTGTCCCTTCTCTGTCCTAACTGCACTGCCCGCAACTTGTGGCAAGCTCCCTACCATAGACCAATGTTCCTTGCCTTCATTTGTATTGTTTTTGGTTATTACTCTCATATGGTGCTTTTTGGTTTTCTTTCTTTTTTTTAATCCCACATGAGTGCAATCATTCTACTCCTGAAACTCTCCCTCTAACTCATACTGTCCATGTCCATCCTTGTATAAGCAAGTTTTATGACTTCATTTTTGCCAGTGACTACATGGTTAACATTGTGTAGATGTACCATAATTTCTTTATTCGGTCATGTGCTCTGGGGAATTGGGTTGTTTCAGATTCTGACCCTTGTGAGTAGTGCTGCAGTGAACATAGGAGCTTGATGACTTTTCTGACAAGTCATTTTGAATGGAAATAAAATATGGATATGAAAGGGAGAGATTTCATAAGCAACTTTCAACACAAGTGGAGGACTGGAGAATTAGCTCAAAGAGCTGAACTCGGGTTTGCATGCAGCAAACCTGGCTTCTATCCCCGTCTGTATGGTCCTCAAAGAACTGCCAGGATCCCGACCGCCACATTCACGGAGGTCAGCTCTGTGCATATCAGAAGTCCGCAAATAGGGACACAACAACAAGGAAAATTTGTCGTCTCACCAACCAGCATGAGGAATAGCCTTTGCAAAAATGTATTGTTAGTCATAAAATGTAAACTGTAGGAACACAGTATTTAGGGTGCTTTTATCAGTGCAGTAAATGAGGAGATACACATAAACACACCTATACCCACACCAGGGTTGTTTTTTTCCCCTGCTTTTTTGAGTCACACTCGGCAATGCTCAGGGGTTACTCCTGGCTCATTTGCTCCAGAAATTACTTGTGGCGCTGCTCAGGGAACCATATGGGGATGCCGTGATCAGACCCAGGTCAGCTGCATGCAAGGCAAACGCCCTACTCACTGTGCTATGGCTCCGGCCCCACCAGGGGTTTCTCTATGTGCTGAGATTCTATATGCGTGAGTTGTGAAAGGATTCAGAGAACCTGAATACTCAGGTGGAGGGTCTCCCACTGGGCATGACTCTGACCCTCTGAAGCTGAACTCTCTCACTGCTTCAAAGCCTAAAGAGAATCCCTCTTTCAAACTCTTCATCACAACCAGATTTTTAAAGCAGAAACCACTTGATTCTCATTTCTCTACTCTCCTAGTTTTAGTCTCTTTCCCATGAATCCTTGCTTCATTCTCTTGGATCCCTTTTCTACTTTCAAGAAAACAAACATCCTTGAGAAAGAGGGCATAGAAAACAGGAGTCGAGGCCTGGAGCTGAGACCCCACTTAGGGAGCATGTGATCGGGCTCTAGAAAGTCACCCACAGCCTCATGAGCCTTGAGCTCTCACCCTTACAATGGGCAAAAGCCACAGACCTTAGAATCAGGTTCTAGTGTGTGCAGTGAGGCAGCTCCTGGGAGAGCAGTACTGAGAAAGGAGGGAAACTGGGCACTGAGAGTTGGGGAGAAGCATGTAACCCCAGGGAGCACTGTGGCCCCGTGACTGCACTGAATTTTAATCCAGTCCTGTAAGACACCAACCTCCATGTGAGAAATGAGGAAGAAAATCTTGTAAATGGAAGTCCCTGGTACAGATGCATGAGCTGAGCATCAGAACCAGCCCGCCATCTAGGTAATGACTGCTCCTATGCTGCCCTGCTGGCCTCCTTACATATTCACTTATTCTCCACTTAGTTCACTTGATCACTTGACATTCCATTTTCGTCAATTTGCTCAAGCGGGCACCAGTAACGTTTCCATTTGACCCTATCATGTGCCAGTGTAGCCCAATGGCATCGGCTTGCTTCGGGAATATGAAGGGACTCAAACCATTTGTTCAGGGTCTTGACGAAGAAGTCTGACCATCTTGTAGGTGGGCAGCCACGAGATCTTTTGACGTCCTGTTGGATCCAGTCGGTAATGGCTCTAGTCCAGTGGTCATCTCCAAATGGCATTACATGTCCAGCCCATCTGATTTTCGATGCCTTGGCAAAGCGAGATAACATCCCTGACTCTGAATCGTCAATGGAGGTTATAACTCCGGATATGTTCTCTCACTTGAGTAAGACATGATATTCCAAGCATAGCTGTTTCAATTCCTCTTTGGGAGACCTGAATAGCATTCTCATCCTGCTTTTCGTAGGGCCCAGGTCTCTGAGGCGTATATTAATGCAGGGAGAATGGTGGGATCAAAGAGATGTGCCCAGAGCCGGAAGTTCTTTGTCCTTTTAGCTATTTCTTCAATGCTCTTAAAGGCATTCCATGCCACTCTCTTCCTCCTGCACAACTCATGTTTTAGGTCATTCATCATGTTGAGTTCTCGACCTAGGTACACATAATTGCTCCATTCAGAGATGTTTGTTCCCATTCTAATTGGCACATGACGTTTTTGAGGATGGCGCTGAAGAGTTCTGGTGAAATGGTATCACCCTGCCAAACCCCTCTTTTGACATCAATGATCACTTCCTTATAGAATGGTAAGATCCTGGTGGTGAATCCATAATACAGCTCACAAAGGATCTTGATGTATTGGGTTTGAACGCTTGATAACTGCTTTGGTCTCCAAAGAATCAAAGGCTTTCTTTAAATCAATGAACGTGAGACAGAGCGGCATCTTGAGGTATATGGCTGTATGTTCCTTTCAACGGGGCTCACCTAACAGTCTCTACTATCAAACAGATTTTCCTGTACCTCTACCCTTTTCTTCAACCATCACCCTGAATCTACAGAGCATTGGAGCAACACAATGGCCCAACAGGTATTACCCCTCCACCCACCAGCAAAAGATT
>JAJIBD010006750.1:0-2500 GCA_021461705.1 Cryptotis parvus | reverse complement strand
CCGCATCATCACATCACAATAGGTGTTGTTGTTGCTGGCAGGAGTAACCGGGTCTATGTGCTGTCTGTAGAACCTCATGACTCGCGTGCTTCCTGGCCCCAAGGAAAAAATGGACCCATCCTGGTTCCAGCAGCATCAAGGCCAGCAGTGGGAACATGATGAGGGACATCTTCAGAGCCATGGTGACCTCTCCTTGCCTACAGAAACCTGCCCAACAAAGAGAGAAGGAGGGAAGATAGTGCCTGAGCATGAGAACCCCCTCTCCCACCTTGGTCTCCCCTGGTCACAACCTCTCCACAGTTCAGTCAGCAAGATCCTCTCTCCGCCAGTGGGAATGTATAAGCAATCAGACTCCCACAGACACTCACGAAGTTTTTGACCCCCCACCTGCTAGAAAGAGTCTAACCTGCCCCTCTGGATGCCGACTACAGAAGTGACGTAAGGAATGGCAATCTTGTCACCAACACCACAGGTTTCTGTTCTTGTTATTTTGTCTTGTTTTGATTGAACATACATTTAAAAATGCACTTAAACCAGTGTTAAGATAATCCTTAGAGTTGCTTTCGATAAACGATGATCCAAATCAAATCCCAAAGATACCACTATGAATCCAGAACCATGGCTGACAGGATTCCAACTGTCTCATCAAACAGAAGGAACTCAGCACAACACCTGGATACAGGCACCATAAACAGATGCCACTGAATCCCAAAGAGGAGATATTCCCTTCCCAGGGAGTGACATGGTGGCAGCCTCCATCTCTGTGAGCCAGGTACCTGCAGGGGATCCCATCCTAGCACTAGCTGACGCTTGACTGGCCCAAGCTTTCTCCTGGCTAACTTGGCCCCTCTGGGGTCTCCTCTCCAACCCCTCAAGCAGAAAGCTCTCCTGAGTCCAACTCTTGGTCGCTTACCTGAGTCTTTAACTTGGTCCCAGGGAGAATGAAAGGTCAGGTATGCAAATGCCTGGATCCCTTATTCTGATGACAAAGACTTGGTTTGGCTTTTTAGCAGAGACTGGTGGGGGAGGAGCTTCAGAGACTTCCCTCCAACACAGAGCAACAGTTTTGAGGGGCAGGGATGGGGAAAGACTCAGGGCACCCCCTTCCGTGCTGCTGCTGGGGAGAGTGAGTCTTTGCCAACAGAAGCTTCTCTTATCACCTGAATCTCATCTTTCTGTTCACGTCTCTTCACCAGGGAGAGCAGAGAAAGTCTTAGAGCCTTTATGCTGCACCCACAAACAAGTCCTGGTTACCTCTGTGGATATCATTTCTCTAAGTATCTTTCAGAGTTTCTAAGTTTAGCAAAAGGCAAAGAGCAAATTATTTTAGGATTAGGAAAACAAAACAAAGACTAAAACAAAGACCCTCCCTCCCGAGTGACCTTACCCAATTCTGGCTCTTCCTGCCCACACTTAACCCCCCATTTTGTGGTACTGAAGATAGAGGGTGACCATTGTTATCTATGGTGAGCACCTCATTTAGTGGTGTTATAGTCAGAGTTAAGTGACGAACTAAAGATAAGAAAGACTGTTGTAAAACACAGAATCTCAATTAAAAAGTAATTTTGGAGCTACACAAAAATTCAAAATACTTTTTGAAGAATATTTATGCTTATAGTAGTCGCCATCTCTTGTGATGGTGTGGCTATTATTTCGTTGACATGTAACTGTATAACGTTAGAATGCAAGTAATTAAATAAGCTTGGTTTAGTCAAAGTTATATTATAATGTGAATGAGAAAAATAAATAGCAAGGAATGTTGAATTAAAAATAGAAAACATTTTTTCCAACAGTTTTCCCTCCTAGAAAGATCAAGAAGAGTTTCCAAATAAGCAACTGTAAAGAAAAACTAAGCAGGAATTTTGAGCATTCACACCACCACCTTCTTCACCCAAATCTGAAACTGAGAGACTAAATAAGTGAACAAGTAATAGCTACATTATATATAAGGATAAATAAATCCCACAGGCTACAGCTGCTGTCCTCTATTGAAGATGTTTTCATTCTATTAGGAGACCTCAAGATCCATTTTCTTTTTATTTACAAATAGTATATATATATGTATTATAAAGTTCTGCCAGCTCCTTTATTTGTGATTCCACTATATCTCACATAGATAAATTATACATTTCTCAGAGAATAATTCTCTCATTAACAGAGTTCTCTATTATTCAAGGACAGAGACTATATTTTATTCATATTTACATCTCCATTGTACTAGATACACAGCAAATATCCAATCAAATGCAGTTATGTGAATAATCTCAGTGTAGAATTCTAAATAAAGGTTCAGAAGACATAGACTACTAGAAAGAGATGATATTGCACAGCACAGAATCAAAAAAAAGAGTTTAGGGAGGAATAAAAATGGGTTTTTCATGGAGGAGAAGGTGCCGTATCATCTGAAAAGCAACTCATAAAAAGTCATGGTATCATCTGAAAAGGAGCTAATTAAGCACCCAGTTCTTTATAAAGAGACAACATTGAGTGACTACCAATG
>JAJIBD010006749.1:0-109777 GCA_021461705.1 Cryptotis parvus | reverse complement strand
CCACTTTGATAATAAATCCCATTGTACATACAGTTATTTTCCTTTTACCGCTAAACATGGGAAGCAGAGAGCAGAGAGGGGAAGTGGGGGGAAGAAAACAAAACAAGAACACGATACATTGGAAAAGCTATGTGGAATTTTGTCCAAATCATCTTTTCCCTTGTTGCAACCACCTGGTTCCTTCTCCATCCCCAGGAGACAAATGGCCGCAGGGAGGTGTCACTGAGCTATGAGGAACCTCAAGACTACTCAGTCCTGCCTCATTTCATGCCTGTGGAAAGGGGTGAACAGCTGTGAGGTGACAGCCCCAACCGTGCTCCCAATGATGAAATCACCCCACTAGAACCTTAGGTTCTCTTACACCAGCAGCTCAGAATAAATAAAAGTTAAAAAGAACATACCCTAATCTCCAGATAGGTTTGGGAATGGGGCTAGAATTCCTGGGTAATGGGTCTGACCAATGGGTAGTCACTGCTCAGAGGAGAGAGCCAAAGCCTCTTCCCTGCTTTTCCTATCCTGAGATGAAGGGCAGCTTCCAGCCAAGTGGAAACTGTCATCTCTGCTTTGTCCTCACTTTTTTTTAACCTCTATCCATACAGCCTACAGGTCTGAAGACACTGTAAAAATCTCCATCTCTAAGCCCAACAATTTCACTGAGCAGCTCACACAGTGGAGCCCATGTTCCAGAACCTGAAGCTTCGGCATCTCCACCCGGATCTCTAACAACAATGAACAGTGTGTGATGCAAAGGAGGTTCGCCACTGCATACTGCGACCAATCAAAAGGCCCAAAGATATGGTGAGAGCCTATAGGAAGACACCATCACATCACCATTTCTTGTTTCACTGGGACCTGACTTCACAAAACTATTGTGACATTAGTAAACCCAGAAATCAATTCTAGTTAGGAGCCCAGGAAAAAGGCTGGGAAACCTAAAGTGCATGCCTTTACTTTCTTTCTTCCTTTCATTTTTCTTTTTCTTCAATATATTTGAAATATCCCACAGCAACATCCACAGGTAAAGAGAGAAGGGCCAGATCACTCTATTAATGTACCTATGTACAGTTTAGCAAAACCATATACATTCTCGTAGGTGGACCCAATATCCCACATGACTTTGTGCATTTCACAAACAATTACTAATGAACATTTATTTTATAGGTTTAAAAAGTTTAGAAGCTTTTAGAAACTTCTAAACTCTTGGAAGCCTAGTGGGGATAATAAGTTTCCCAGCATAAGACAGTAGCTGCCAAATAAAATAACACATCTTTCCTTTATTTTTTTGCTGGAATTATATCAACTCCATGTTAGTGCTGAGCGCAATGCTTACAGATCAGCCGATTGATTCCTAATGACGCTACATGCCTTATTATTGGCACCCTGGATCAGATTAATGCAACACTATCCACACTTAATTCTTCTATGGACGCTTGCGTCCTTGTCAATGAGAACCTACTGAACTCGGAGGCCCTATCATCTGATGCTAACGGCTGCACTCAGGTTGCAGACAACGTGAGTTCCAATGCTTGCTTCCCGTCAGAACTGTTTGATTACAGACAATGGTCTCAAAAAAAAAAAAACACCCTAAGTTTAATTCCAACCCTGATACAAGGTGTCATTGATCCTCTCTACCCCAACATTAGCAAGAGCATGAAACAACAAATTTTCAATCATTGGGGAATAGATTGCACTGTAAATATTAGGCAACGTTATTTAAAATTCATATTTATTGGTAAAATACGAGTCGATTTTGCTATCAATTTGATGCCTGCTTAGCTACATGGCTTTTTGAGGTCAATTATGTCAGCTTTCCCTCCTCTCCAGTTTAGAATAAAACTTGGAAATACATTATTCTCATACTTATATTCAAGAAGTCAAATCTCCCACCCACACATTTATAGAAAAATTAGTGTTCACAAAATGTAATCAGTCAGGCTCAACCACCAAGCTCTTTTCTTCTCTCCTTTCATCCTCCCCCTCTCTGTCTCCATTTCTCTATCTCCCTCTCTATTTCTATCTTAGTGTCTCATACACACACATATCTAATCATATACATATACCACACATGTGCATGCTCACATATACTCTCCCATCATTTGATAAATAGGTAAACAATATAATATTAAATGTTAAATATAAAAATGAAGAAAAAGGGTTTAAGTGTTCTGAAGAACATAGTAACTTTTTTATTGAATCACAGTGAGATACACAGTTACAGTTCATGATTAGGTTTCAGTCATATGATGTTCCAACACCCAGAGTAATTTCTTTTTTAAATAAAGCGGTGCCCTATCACCATCGAGGAAATTGAAACAGTAATTAAAAGTCTGCCCAAACACAAAATCCCAGGCACTGGTGGAGGGATGGGTGCTGGAACACTGCATGACCAAAACCCAAATATGAACTTTTTAATTGTATATCTTTGCAATTGTATATCTCACAGTGGTATAATAAAATACTTAAAAAAACCAAAAACTGAAAAAAAATAAGGCTTTGCATGTCATGCTTCTAAAATTTTATTTTTTCTTTTTCTTTTACCATTTTTCTCTTATTTGCTCTTGTAACTGGCACCTAGTTTAATATTATGACCATATGCAGTACAGGGATAGAACTAGGGTCTGACAACGACAAGGGAAGTGCCTTAACCCCTATGCTATCTCTCCAGCCCTGTTGCTTTTGCTCCTTACAAATGATTTACTTTAGGGCTGCAGCAATAGTCAATTGGAGGTACTTGCCTTGCACTTGCAAACCTGGATTCGATCCCCAGCACCCCATAGGGTTCCTCAAGCACCACCAGTCATGATCCTTGAGTACAGGGCCATAATTAATAACTGAGCAGGGCTTGGTATAGCCCGCAAAAAAAAACCAAATGTGATTTTCTTTATTAAGCAAAATAAAGAGAATAGCAGAACAAAAGGTACTGAAGCAGCACCTGATCCTTACAGCATCTGAAAATGTGGCATTTCTCTGTCACCCTGAATCCATGCATGGGCACTACTCTGTAGGGAGTTCGGAGTTAAAAGTGCATTGGCTCTCAAGAGTGCACAGAATCCAGAAAAGTTATTGTTAGAACTCAAATTTCCTTAATGTTAGTAATGCTCCATTACAACGGACCAAAAATATGGACACAAGTTTGGCAAACATAGTTCCATTACTCAAAGAACCAATGAACTTACTAGGTTCTCTTTAAGAGAAATTGTATTTCAACTCCAACGATTTGGTGAGGATTCAACCATGTGATATATTTGATCTCAGAGAGTAACGCGGAATCCACAGGTGAACAACCAGTCTAAGGCTAGTTTCCCTGGGCAGAACGCCAAACCCATGCTCCCTGTTGTGGCAACCTCAAGTAGACTGGGACTCTCACCTGGAAGAGTGCGGAGATCCTGGAAGTCATCACTTTTTCACAGACCCACTTTTCACAGCACTCTCCAGGCACTTTAACTTTCTTCGGAACTGGGCAGTCAGAGCTAGGCATTATCACCTCTTCCCTACAGAGGGGCACACAGGCCACCTGGCCATCTTGGCAGGTACACTGGAAGCGGCAGTTTGGCTGGAAGGTTGCTCCACTTTGATAATGAATCCCATTGTGCATACAGTTATTTCCTTTTACCGCTAAACATGGGGGAAACAGAGAAGACAGAGAGGGGGAAGTGTGGGGAAGAAAATAAAACAAGAAAACGATACATTGGAAAAGCTATGTGGGATTTTGTCCAAATCGTGTTTTCACTTCTGCGACCCCCTGGTTCCTTTCTCCATCCCCAGGAGACAAATGGCCGCAGGGAGGTGTCACTGAGCTATGAGGAACCCTCAAGACTACTCAGTCCTGCCTCATTTCATGCCTGTGGAAAGGGGTGAACAGCTGTGAGGTGACAGCCCCAACCGTGCTCCCAATGATGAAATCACCCCACTAGAACCTTAGGTTCTCTTACACCAGCAGCTCAGAATAAATAAAAGTTAAAAGAACATACCCTAATCTCCAGATAGGTTTGGGAATGGGGCTAGAATTCCTGGGTAATGGGTCTGACCAATGGGTAGTCACTGCTCAGAGGAGAGAGCCAAAGCCTCTTCCCTGCTTTCCTATCCTGAGATGAAGGGCAGCTTCCAGCCAAGTGGAAACTGTCATCTCTGCTTTGTCCTCACTTTTTTTAACCTCTATCCATACAGCCTACAGGTCTGAAGACACTGTAAAAATCTCCATCTCTAAGCCCAACAATTTCACTGAGCAGCTCACACAGTGGAGCCCATGTTCCAGAACCTGAAGCTTCGGCATCTCCACCCGGATCTCTAACAACAATGAACAGTGTGTGATGCGCAAGGAGGTTCGCCACTGCATACTGCGACCAATCAAAAGGCCCAAAGATATGGTGAGAGCCTATAGGAAGACACCATCACATCACCATTTCTTGTTTCACTGGGACCTGACTTCACAAAACTATTGTGACATTAGTAAACCCAGAAATCAATTCTAGTTAGGAGCCCAGGAAAAAGGCTGGGAAACCTAAAGTGCATGCCTTTACTTTCTTTCTTCCTTTCATTTTTCTTTTTCTTCAATATATTTCAAATATCCCACAGCAACATCCACAGGTAAAGAGAGAAGGGCCAGATCACTCTATTAATGTACCTATGTACAGTTTAGCAAAACCATATACATTCTCGTAGGTGGACCCAATATCCCACATGACTTTGTGCATTTCACAAACAATTACTAATGAACATTTATTTTAAGGTTTAAAAGTTTAGAAGCTTTTAGAAACTTCTAAACTCTTGGAAGCCTAGTGGGGATAATAAGTTTCCCAGCATAAGACAGTAGCTGCCAAATAAAATAACACATCTTTCCTTTATTTTTTTTGCTGGAATTATATCAACTCCATGTTAGTGCTGAGCGCAATGCTTACAGATCAGCCGATTGATTCCTAATGACCCTACATGCCTTATTATTGGCACCCTGGATCAGATTAATGCAACACTATCCACACTTAATTCTTCTATGGACGCTTGCGTCCTTGTCAATGAGAACCTACTGAACTCGGAGGCCCTATCATCTGATGCTAACGGCTGCACTCAGGTTGCAGACAACGTGAGTTCCAATGCTTGCTTCCCGTCAGAACTGTTTGATTACAGACAATGGTCTCAAAAAAAAAAACACCCTAAATTTTAATTCCAACCCTGATACAAGGTGTCATTGATCCTCTCTACCCCAACATTAGCAAGAGCATGAAACAACAAATTTTCAATCATTGGGGAATAGATTGCACTGTAAATATTAGGCAACGTTATTTAAAATTCATATTTATTGGTAAAATACGAGTCGATTTTGCTATCAATTTGATGCCTGCTTAGCTACATGGCTTTTTGAGGTCAATTATGTCAGCTTTCCCTCCTCTCCAGTTTAGAATAAAACTTGGAAATACATTATTCTCATACTTATATTCAAGAAGTCAAATCTCCCACCCACACATTTATAGAAAAATTAGTGTTCACAAAATGTAATCAGTCAGGCTCAACCACCAAGCTCTTTTCTTCTCTCCTTTCATCCTCCCCCTCTCTGTCTCCATTTCTCTATCTCCCTCTCTATTTCTGTCTTAGTGTCTCATACACACACATATCTAATCATATACATATACCACACATGTGCATGCTCACATATACTCTCCCATCATTTGATAAATAGGTAAACAATATAATATTAAATGTTAAATATAAAAATGAAGAAAAAAGGGTTTAAGTGTTCTGAAGAACATAGTAACTTTTTTATTGAATCACAGTGAGATACACAGTTACAGTTCATGATTAGGTTTCAGTCATATGATGTTCCAACACCCAGAGTAATTTCTTTTTTTAAATAAAACGGTGCCCTATCACCATCGAGGAAATTGAAACAGTAATTAAAAGTCTGCCCAAACACAAAATCCCAGGCACTGGTGGAGGGATGGGTGCTGGAACACTGCATGACCAAAACCCAAATATGAACTTTTAATTGTATATCTTTGCAATTGTATATCTCACAGTGGTATAATAAAATACTTTAAAAAACCAAAAAACTGAAAAAAAATAAGGCTTTGCATGTCATGCCTCTAAAATTTTATTTTATCTTTTTCTTTTACCATTTTTCTCTTATTTGCTCTTGTAACTGGCACCTAGTTTAATATTATGACCATATGCAGTACAGGGATAGAACTAGGGTCTGACAACGACAAGGGAAGTGCCAAAACCCCTATGCTATCTCTCCAGCCCTGTTGCTTTTGCTCCTTACAAATGATTTACTTTAGGGCTGCAGCAATAGTCAATTGGAGGTACTTGCCTTGCACTTGCAAACCTGGATTCGATCCCCAGCACCCCATAGGGTTCCTCAAGCACCACCAGTCATGATCCTTGAGTACAGGGCCATAATTAATCCCTGAGCAGGGCTTGGTATAGCCCGCAAAAAAAAAAAAACAAATGTGATTTTCTTTATTAAGCAAAATAAAGAGAATAGCAGAACAAAAGGTACTGAAGCAGCACCTGATCCTTACAGCATCTGAAAATGTGGCATTTCTCTGTCACCCTGAATCCATGCATGGGCACTACTCTGTAGGGAGTTCGGAGTTAAAAGTGCATTGGCTCTCAAGAGTGCACAGAATCCAGAAAAGTTATTGCTACAACTCAAATTTCCTTAATGTTAGTAATGCTCCATTACAACGGACCAAAATATGGACACAAGTTTGGCAAACATAGTTCCATTACTCAAAGAACCAATGAACTTACTAGGTTCTCTTTAAGAGAAATTGTATTTCAACTCTAACGATTTGGTGAGGATTCAACCATGTGATATATTTGATCTCAGAGAGTAACACGGAATCCACAGGTGAACAACCAGTCTAAGGCTAGTTTCCCTGGGCAGAACGCCAAACCCATGCTCCCTGTTGTGGCAACCTCAAGTAGACTGGGACTCTCACCTGGAAGAGTGCGGAGATCCTGGAAGTCATCACTTTTTTCACAGACCCACTTTTCACAGCACTCTCCAGGCACTTTAACTTTCTTCGGAACTGGGCAGTCAGAGCTAGGCTTTATCACCTCTTCCCTACAGAGGGGCACACAGGCCACCTGGCCATCTTGGCAGGTACACTGGAAGCGGCAGTTTGGCTGGAAGGTTGCTCCACTTTGATAATGAATCCCATTGTGCATACAGTTATTTCCTTTTACCGCTAAACATGGGGAAACAGAGAAGACAGAGAGGGGGATGTGGGGAAGAAAATAAAACAAGAAAACGATACATTGGAAAAGCTATGTGGGATTTTTGTCCATTCGTGTTTTCACTTCTGCGACCCCCTGGTTCCTTCTCCATCCCCAGGAGACAAATGGCCGCAGGGAGGTGTCACTAGCAATGAGGAACCCTCAAGACTACTCAGTCCTGCCTCATTTCATGCCTGTGGAAAGGGGTGAACAGCTGTGAGGTGACAGCCCCAACCGTGCTCCCAATGATGAAATCACCCCCACTAGAACCTTAGGTTCTCTTACACCAGCAGCTCAGAATAAATAAAAGTTAAAAGAACATACCCTAATCTCCAGATAGGTTTGGGAATGGGGCTAGAATTCCTGGGTAATGGGTCTGACCAATGGGTAGTCACTGCTCAGAGGAGAGAGCCAAAGCCTCTTCCCTGCTTTCCTATCCTGAGATGAAGGGCAGCTTCCAGCCAAGTGGAAACTGTCATCTCTGCTTTGTCCTCACTTTTTTTTAACCTCTATCCATACAGCCTACAGGTCTGAAGACACTGTAAAAATCTCCATCTCTAAGCCCAACAATTTCACTGAGCAGCTCACACAGTGGAGCCCATGTTCCAGAACCTGAAGCTTCGGCATCTCCACCCGGATCTCTAACAACAATGAACAGTGTGTGATGCGCAAGGAGGTTCGCCACTGCATACTGCGACCAATCAAAAGGCCCAAAGATATGGTGAGAGCCTATAGGAAGACACCATCACATCACCATTTCTTGTTTCACTGGGACCTGACTTCACAAAACTATTGTGACATTAGTAAACCCAGAAATCAATTCTAGTTAGGAGCCCAGGAAAAAGGCTGGGAAACCTAAAGTGCATGCCTTTACTTTCTTTCTTCCTTTCATTTTTCTTTTTCTTCAATATATTTCAAATATCCCACAGCAACATCCACAGGTAAAGAGAGAAAGGGCCAGATCACTCTATTAATGTACCTATGTACAGTTTAGCAAAACCATATACATTCTCGTAGGTGGACCCAATATCCCACATGACTTTGTGCATTTCACAAACAATTACTAATGAACATTTATTTTAAGGTTTAAAAGTTTAGAAGCTTTTAGAAACTTCTAAACTCTTGGAAGCCTAGTGGGGATAATAAGATTCCCAGCATAAGACAGTAGCTGCCAAATAAAATAACACATCTTTCCTTTATTTTTTTGCTGGAATTATATCAACTCCATGTTAGTGCTGAGCGCAATGCTTTCAGATCAGCCGATTGATTCCTAATGACCCTACATGCCTTATTATTGGCACCCTGGATCAGATTAATGCAACACTATCCACACTTAATTCTTCTATGGACGCTTGCGTCCTTGTCAATGAGAACCTACTGAACTCGGAGGCCCTATCATCTGATGCTAACGGCTGCACTCAGGTTGCAGACAACGTGAGTTCCAATGCTTGCTTCCCGTCAGAACTGTTTGGTTACAGACAATGGTATCAAAAAAAAAAACACCCTAAATTTTAATTCCAACCCTGATACAAGGTGTCATTGATCCTCTCTACCCCAACATTAGCAAGAGCATGAAACAACAAATTTTCAATCATTGGGGAATAGATTGCACTGTAAATATTAGGCAACGTTATTTAAAATTCATATTTATTGGTAAAATACGAGTCGATTTTGCTATCAATTTGATGCCTGCTTAGCTACATGGCTTTTTGAGGTCAATTATGTCAGCTTTCCCTCCTCTCCAGTTTAGAATAAAACTTGGAAATACATTATTCTCATACTTATATTCAAGAAGTCAAATCTCCCACCCACACATTTATAGAAAAATTAGTGTTCACAAAATGTAATCAGTCAGGCTCAACCACCAAGCTCTTTTCTTCTCTCCTTTCATCCTCCCCCTCTCTGTCTCCATTTCTCTATCTCCCTCTCTATTTCTGTCTTAGTGTCTCATACACACACATATCTAATCATATACATATACCACACATGTGCATGCTCACATATACTCTCCCATCATTTGATAAATAGGTAAACAATATAATATTAAATGTTAAATATAAAAATGAAGAAAAAGGGTTTAAGTGTTCTGAAGAACATAGTAACTTTTTATTGAATCACAGTGAGATACACAGTTACAGTTCATGATTAGGTTTCAGTCATATGATGTTCCAACACCCAGAGTAATTTCTTTTTTTAAATAAAACGGTGCCCTATCACCATCGAGGAAATTGGAAACAGTAATTAAAAGTCTGCCCAAACACAAAATCCCAGGCACTGGTGGAGGGATGGGTGCTGGAACACTGCATGACCAAAACCCAAATATGAACTTTTAATTGTATATCTTTGCAATTGTATATCTCACAGTGGTATAATAAAATACTTTAAAAAACCAAAAACTGAAAAAATAAGGCTTTGCATGTCATGCCTCTAAAATTTTATTTTTATCTTTTTCTTTTTACCATTTTTCTCTTATTTGCTCTTGTAACTGGCACCTAGTTTAATATTATGACCATATGCAGTACAGGGATAGAACTAGGGTCTGACAACGACAAGGGAAGTGCCAAAACCCCTATGCTATCTCTCCAGCCCTGTTGCTTTTGCTCCTTACAAATGATTTACTTTAGGGCTGCAGCAATAGTCAATTGGAGGTACTTGCCTTGCACTTGCAAACCTGGATTTGATCCCCAGCACCCCATAGGGTTCCTCAAGCACCACCAGTCATGATCCTTGAGTACAGGGCCATAATTAATCCCTGAGCAGGGCTTGGTATAGCCCCCGCAAAAAAAAAAACAAATGTGATTTTCTTTATTAAGCAAAATAAAGAGAATAGCAGAACAAAGGTACTGAAGCAGCACCCTGATCCTTACAGCATCTGAAAATGTGGCATTTCTCTGTCACCCTGAATCCATGCATGGGCACTACTCTGTAGGGAGTTCGGAGTTAAAAGTGCATTGGCTCTCAAGAGTGCACAGAATCCAGAAAAGTTATTGCTACAACTCAAATTTCCTTAATGTTAGTAATGCTCCATTACAACGGACCAAAAATATGGACACAAGTTTGGCAAACATAGTTCCATTACTCAAAGAACCAATGAACTTACTAGGTTCTCTTTAAGAGAAATTGTATTTCAACTCTAACGATTTGGTGAGGATTCAACCATGTGATATATTTGATCTCAGAGAGTAACGCGGAATCCACAGGTGAACAACCAGTCTAAGGCTAGTTTCCCTGGGCAGAACGCCAAACCCATGCTCCCTGTTGTGGCAACCTCAAGTAGACTGGGACTCTCACCTGGAAGAGTGCGGAGATCCTGGAAGTCATCACTTTTTTCACAGACCCACTTTTCACAGCACTCTCCAGGCACTTTAACTTTCTTCGGAACTGGGCAGTCAGAGCTAGGCTTTATCATCTCTTCCCTACAGAGGGGCACACAGGCCACCTGGCCATCTTGGCAGGTACACTGGAAGCGGCAGTTTGGCTGGAAGGTTGCTCCACTTTGATAATGAATCCCATTGTGCATACAGTTATTTCCTTTTACCGCTAAACATGGGGGAAACAGAGAAGACAGAGAGGGGGATGTGGGGGAAGAAAATAAAACAAGAAAACGATACATTGGAAAAGCTATGTGGGATTTTGTCCATTCGTGTTTTCACTTCCTGCGACCCCCTGGTTCCTTCTCCATCCCCAGGAGACAAATGGCCGCAGGGAGGTGTCACTGAGCTATGAGGAACCTCAAGACTACTCAGTCCTGCCTCATTTCATGCCTGTGGAAAGGGGTGAACAGCTGTGAGGTGACAGCCCCAACCGTGCTCCCAATGATGAAATCACCCCACTAGAACCTTAGGTTCTCTTACACCAGCAGCTCAGAATAAATAAAAAGTTAAAAGAACATACCCTAATCTCCAGATAGGTTTGGGAATGGGGCTAGAATTCCTGGGTATTCCTGATCAATGGATCGTCAATTATCAGAGGAGAGAGCAAACGCTGCTTCCCTGCTTTCCTATCCTGAGAGGAAGAGCAGTTTCCAACCAAGTGGAAATTGATGGCGGATTGGTGAAGTTTTGCCAGCTTGGCTTGGCCAGGTGCCTGCATTTTGTTTTAATCTCAACCCAGGCTAGAATGACAGAATGCTGAATAGACTTGGGGCTGCTTTTATTTTAATGGGACAAGGACAGGTGTGAAAACAAGTCTGTTGGGCTATGCCTGGGGAACTGAGTGAATACATAGTGTGCATTTCATCTGCCTGGAGCACTAAGTAAGGAGTTCAAGGACCCTTAACTGCTTTGTTCCCATTTCTCCAATCTTATCTACAGACAACTGGTGCATGCGTCCACCTGGTGGTAGGGGACAAGTTTCTTCTAACTTCTGGTGCTCCCCAGCGCCCTTATGTCCTCAAACCAGGTGTCTCACAACACTAAGCATTTAGTGAACATCCCTTTTGCTGTCATCATCATCATCATCATCATCATCATCATCATCAGCAGCAGCAGCAGCAGCAGCAGCAGCAGCAGCAGCAGCAGCATATCATCATCATCATCACCACCACCACCACCATCACCACCACCATCATCCTCTCTTTCTGGGAAAGAAAAGGCAGAGGGGCGCCAAGACAGGAGAGAGGGCAGCTGCAGGCGCTCGTGTAAAGAGGGAAGGGGAGTGAAGCGCGGAGGCAGGCAGCCTTACCCATGCAGATGCCAGTTCGGTTTCTGGGGTTGGCTCTGCGGTCGCAGAAGAGGCCCTTGCCCTCCTCACAGGGGTACAGGTCGGAGCAGCTCTCCACCGTGCTGACCGGCGCACACCAAACAACACGAGCAGCTGTCCAGCACCAAAGGGCACCCCGGGGGCGCAGACTGGCTTCTTGGGACACGAGGCCGGGCACGGAGTGTGACAGTGCTTCGACCCAGCCACCTGGGACGGGCGAGACGAGGAAAGAAGAGAGAAACTTCTGTAGGGAGTCTTTAGAGATGCACAGAGGCAGAGCAACCAGCAGCACCTGCCCTCCCGCATCCCCATCACATCACTCCAGGGCAAAGCAACCCGGAGCCCGACGGCGGCCTGCCTACCTGTCCCAGGAGGCAGAGGAGGAGGAAGGCCAGGCAGAGGCGCCGCGGCCGCAGGCAGAGACTCATGTTCTTCCCGCTCTGCATGCTCAGGCTTTCTCCTCCCGCCGCTCGTTGCAAAAGGAGACGCTGCAACTCGCCGAGCGGCCACGCTGGTTTCCTCTGAGTCCCGCGCTCTTTACTCCAGCCCTGTGCCACCAGGCGCAGGTTTTATAGCGCGCTCCAGGGACGCGCACAAGCTGGTTGGCTGCAGCGCAGGGAGGAGCGGGGATCCACTGGGTGGGGAATGGAATGAACCCCCGGGTTGCCATAGCAATTGGCCCGGGGTGCGTCTCTCCTTAGGGCGCGGCGCAGGGGCCTGCGTGTGCCTGTGTGTGGCGACTGGCGTTCCCCAGGGCGCCGGGCGGGGTTGGGTGGAGTCCCGGGGCCAAGACTCCGAGCGCTCGGCAGCGCGTGAGAAGGAAACGCCTGTTTCTTCCTGAAAGATACTTCGTCTCTTCAACAACCCCCCCCCCACCCCTCCGCCCCCGATCCCCTCAGAGGCCGGGCGAAGCCACTCCTCCTCCCCACCCCATCCCCGCTTTCTCCGTTCTGGCCCTGCAGAGCTGGGCTGCAAACCCGGGACTCCCGACCTGGACGCCTGAAGCTTGGGGCCATCTGTTGGCGATTGGCTAGAGGCCCTGGGGGTTAGTCATAAGGGAAGCACGTGCAAGTTTGTCACCGTTTGGGGCACTCTTCGAATGTGCTGAGGACGGGTGGGTGGGTGGAGAAGGCGAGAGAAAAGAAAGGGGTGGGGGAGGGACCCAGAAAGAATCGCACCTTTAGCAATAAACTACGTTTTTGATTCTATTTACTCTAAGCCCTCACGGGCTCGGGAAACGCTCAGCTCTGAAAGATGTGTGAAAATAAAAGCGAAGAAGAGTAAAACGCAAAGCAGGGAGCCCTGGGGTAAAATAGGAACTCCCCTCACCCCTGCCCGGTAGAGATAAAACCTGGAATACCTGCTGGAACCCTGCGTCTAACAACTCCAAATCCAAGCGCCTTTGGCGGTGCTGCTGCAAGTTTTAATTGGGTCCAGCTCAGCCAGCCAGAGTCCTGGGGAGTGAATTGAACTTGTGGAGGACGCAGTAGGTGCCTTACTTGACTTACCCTCTAGCAAATTAAACCATTCTCCCACAGGGCGCCCGTTCTTTTGAAGGGTCCACGGTGACAGATTCACGAGTCCTCTCACGGGGCTGGAAAGGTTTTATTGCTCCAAAAGGTGACTTTGCTGGATGGATTGAGAAACACATTTTTCCTTGTTCTCCTAGCTTTGCTGCTGCCTCTGGGATCACTCTGCTGGGAGCCTTTGAGAACAGTCCTGTTGGAAAGACACTTTATACGAAAAAATTACATGGCTGGTGATGTAAGGCGAGACCCTCAAAAGAAACAAATTGCCTTTACATCACCCATCTGCAGCCTGGGAGAAATCAAAGGAGGCCTGTGTGAGAGACTGGCTCCACTCCCTTTCCTTTATACACTGAAGTCATTGCAAGCCCCCTTTAGTGCTGTTCGCGAAGCTGCTGGAAACTGCCATGATCACGTACTTCCCAGCCAACAATAATTCTGCTCGAGTTTTAGCGCACCAGGCTGTGCAGCGCCATTCAAAGCTTGGGGAGAGCAAAAAGTTTGTGCAGTGTGTCTTTGCTGTTCCTCTCTTCAATGCTGCTGCGCTTCATGGATTGGGGATGGGGTGGGGGTCTTGTGGTTACCCAGAGAGTATTTTTTAAAATAGAGTCTTTTAAAAAAATGAAAAAATACAGCAGTTTAATTAAATCACAGATTATTTCATATTCACTTGGTATGTCCATTAAAAGTTGTTCTGTCTTTGTCACCTAGAAATTTAGTCTCCAAATCAATAGCAGCTGCCAAGTAGATATTTCTGTAATGGAAGGAAATGATGTATATTAAGCATCATTTAATATAGTATTAAATAGTATATAAAATAGTATTTCAGAGAGCAGTTGAATGCTTGAAATAATTCTAATGTGATGGGGAGGAAAAGAAAGCACTTTGAGGTATTTGAAATGGGAACAGGCTAAGTGAATTGGAGGGTATTGGGGTACTTCGGGGGTACCCAGTGGTGTGCAGGACTTCCTCCTGGCTCTATATTCAGAGGTCACTCCTGACATGGCCTCAGCCACCATTGGGGTGCTGGGAATTGAACCTAGGTTAATTGCGTATAAGGCAAGCACCTTACCTGCTATACTATTATTACTGTGGCCCCAAGGGCTTAGTGAAATCTTGACTGCGAACATCTAGAAGCACAATTTTTGGGGAGGCAAAAATACTGCCCCAGTTTTCAAAATATGAGTGGACAGAATCTGGAAAATTGGCAGCACCGAGCTGGGTGTGTGTGAGATGAAAGAGCGAAACTGACACAAAAAGGATGAAAACATGCAGAAGACGCTGAATGTGAGTTGCTGCTCAGGCAAGTGTTAGGAACCAAGCTGGAACTAGCTCTGACAAGAGCACTGTGTCGGGTGATGCCATGATATTCCACACAGTAACAGAGAGAGGTTCATTGATTTACAGAAAGATTTACGTTCTTGATTTACAGAAGCCTTTGATTCTGTGGAGACTGAAGCGTCATCGAAGCCCTGTCAACAGGGTGTTCAAACCCAATAATAAGATCCTCGTGAGGCTGTATCGGATTCACCAAGGATCTCACCATTCTACGAAGTGATCATGATGTCGGGGGTTCGAGGGGTGATACCACTCAAAACTCTTCAGTGCCACCCTCGAGAACATCATGAGGCAATTAGAATGGGAAGGAATGGGGTGAAGATAGAGGTGGCAACTACCACCTCCGCTCGCTGTGACTCGTTCTAATAACACCAAATATTAAAGCGGCACAAATCTGGCTGCTTTACAAGAATGTGGAAAGGTAGGTCTACAGCTGAATCTGAAGAAAACTATGTTCATGAGAAATGAACTAGTTCCAGAGGCCCCATTCACTCTCAATGGAACAAACTCTCTGATCAGCAGTTATGTGTCCTAGGTCGAAGTCAACATGATGAGCGACCTAAAACCTGGCTGGGGAGGGAGAGAGGCGGCATGGAATGCCTTTAAAGGCATCGAAGAAATAGCTAAAAGGACAAAAACCTCCGGCTCCGGGCTCTCCGGCTCCACAGTTCTCCCTGCATTAACATCGCCTCAGAGACCTGGGCCCTCGGCAGGATGAGAATGCTTTCGGGTCTCCCAGAGAGGCATCGAAAGAGCTATGCTTGGAATATCACGTCTCACTCAAGTGAGAGAGGAATCCGGAGTTCTGCCTCCGTGCTATTCCAGAATCGGGCGCTGTCCGTTTGCCAAGGCTCGAAAATCGTGGGCTGGCATGTAATGCGATTTGGAGACAACCGCTGGCTAGAGCCGTTACCGACTGGATCCACGGGATGTCAAAGATCACGTCGCCCACCTACAAGATGGTCAGACTTCCTTGTTAAGACCCTGAAGGAATGGTTTGAGGCTCTTCTATTCCTGAATCAACCAGATGCCATTGGGCTATGGCGCGTGTGAGGTCAATGGATGTTACGCGCCGCTCGGCATCATGAATGGATCAGTGATGGTGAACAGAGAGGAGTGGTGCCCGGTGCCTCAGATGCAACACAGACCTGGGTCATTAGGGCTTCATTTCTTTCTTCGCAGCGTGTCAGTATGTCCACTTTATTGTTTCACCAAAGACTCGTTTCTTCTCTACACCAGGAAGCATCACACTTTTATTTTCCCTTACTCTTTATTACCCAATCATTTATTTGAGAGAAATAACTACCTTACATTTAAAATAACGACATCAAATGTATTTCCTTTCATTTGATGCTAACATGATTCTTTCAAATCGTAAGTAAAGAGAACTGCAGGTTTTCTGAAATCCTATTTGCATGATAGGTGCTGATATGGTCTAGTTATTATTATTTCTCTAAATCCTACCATAGGAGACTTTCAATATGCACCAGATCTTTCAGTTTTTCGTCTTCTCTTTACACATTCACTACCTTGAGTGTGTTTCATAGGCCAGTGTTTGTCAGACTTTGGTGTGGCAAAGTATAAAGTTAGTTGCTAAAATGCTTCCTTTGGTTTAGTAGGCTTTATGTGGAGTTCGGTATTCACAAGACCGACTAGAAATGATGAGCGCCTTTGGTCTGTAGACAGACAGACACACACACACACACACACACAGATGCTCCTGTTCGACTTTTACTTTTTCTCATATTATTAGGTGTGAGTTAAACATAATTGTCCTTGGGGCCAGAGCGATAGTCCAGTGGGTAGGGCATTTGCCATGCACACTGCCAACCTGGATTCAGTCCCCGTGGGAGGCCTGAATGTTTTCAGATGGTTGTTTCTGAGCAGCTTCTTTTTTTTTTTTAAAATTTTTTTTAAAGTTTTTGGTTTTGGGGCCACATCTCTGAGTGATGCTCAGGGATTACTCCTGGGGGTAATCAGGGAACCATATGGGATGCCAGGGATTGAACTTTGATCTGTCATGTGCAAAAAATGTTCTATATACTGTAATATCGCTTCAGCCCCTCTGAGGTTTCTTTTTGAAATATTTTTTATACTGTTTGTTGTATCCCCTGGGATGAACCCAGAGCCATGGCAGAGCCTGGCAAGCTACCAGTGGAGTATTCGATATGCCAAAAACAGTAACAATAATGGACCTCATTCCTAACTAATGAGACGTTACCAGTGCCAGCTCGAGCAAATCGATGAACAACGGGAAGATAAGTGATACAAGTGAACGACCTTACCCCTTAGCTCCAACTTAGAAAGATCCAGAAAAGGAGTTGGATGAGCTCCTTCTGGACCAACTGAAAGGAGAACGGGAGTGAGGAACGGGAATGTGCTGCCGTAGCACAGCTAGAAAGGAAGAAGTAATCTGCTGGGAATGTTCCTGGGCAAGAATCTCTAGGTGGACCAGGGAAAGAGTTCAGAGGGCCAGAGTCCACAAGCTGCATCCCCTGGTTTGGTCCCCAAGCAGTGGGCTAGGAGCAGCCCCTGGGCACTGCTGAGCCTAGACTCCTCAAAGCAGAAGTGAACAAAACCACAAAAGGATCTGCACATGTGAAGTGAAAACATGAGACATTGAATGTTGTAGGCCAGCATTTCTCACCTGCAGGCTCTGGTATCCTCAGTTGGACCCCAGGATGTCCAAAGAGGGCTGCAGATGAAAATTAAATGTGTGTGTGTGTGTGTGTGTGTGTGTGTGTGTGTGTGTGTGTGTAAGGACTGTAGGAGACTAGGAGGCCAACTACTAGGACAGGGAAACCAGAAAGGGGCCATAGTTAGCAAAAGGTTGAGAAACACTGCTAATATTTCTTCCAGGATCTCTTTCTCTCATTCCACATCTGAGGCAGGTTTTATTCCTTGGGTATATACATCATCAGTAGCAGTAGACACGAAGGTGGTTCTGTTATCCTCACCCATTTGCTGCAGACATGCAACTTCTCTTGGTTGTCTCTGGTTGACGTTTAAAAGGAAAGACCGCAGGAGAGCAATATTCTAGTGTTTGGAATAAGCACTGTGTCCACTGAGGTCTCTGACGGAGGCAGAGTTTACTGTATTTTAATGAACTGTTTGCCTTGGATACTTTCAAGATGACAATGTTACTGGGTTATGAGGTCCGGGTTTTGAGGGCAGTTTATGTTTTTTCTTTCTTTCTTTCTTTCTTTCTTTCTTTCTTTCTTTCTTTCTTTCTTTCTTTCTTTCTTTCTTTCTTTCTTTCTTTCTTTCTTTCTTTCTTTCTTTCTTTCCTTCCTTCCTTCCTTCCTTCCTTCCTTCCTTCCTTCCTTCCTTCCTTCCTTCCTTCCTTCCTTCCTTCCTTCCTTCCTTCCTTCCTTCCTTCCTTCCTTCCTTCCTTCCTTTCTTTCCTTCCTTCTTTTCTTTCTTTCTTTCTTTCTTTCCTTCTTTCTTTCTTTCTTCCTTCCTTCTTTCTTTCTTTCTTTCTTTCTCTCCTTCCTTCCTTCCCTTCCTTCCTTCCTTCCTTCCTTCCTTCCTTCCATCCATCCCTCTGTCCTTCCTTCCTTCTTTCCTTCCTTCCTTCCTTCCTTCCTTCCTTCCTTCCTTCCTTCCTTCCTTCCTTCCTCTCTCTCTCTCTCTTTCTTTCTTTCTTTCTTTCTTTCTTTCTTTCTTTCTTTCTTTCTTTCTTTCTTTCTTTCTTTCTTTCTTTCTTTCTTTCTTTCTTTCTTTCTTTCTTTCTTTCTTTCTTTCTTTCTTTCTCTTTCCTTCTCTCTCTTTCTTTATTTCCTCTTTTCCTCACGAACCCACACCCTCAAAAAAACCAAATCAATAAACTTATTTCTCCCTTCTAGTCTCAGGTAGGCTGATTTACCCTTATTATTTCTCAGCAATACTACTCAGAATATCTTATGTTTCACAAAGATAAGAGCTTATATAGGGTTCTTTGATGTTTTATCTTTTTATTATTATAAAATATTAAAACAATAGTTACTTGCTTCTGTAGAAGGCAAAAGAAATATGAACCGCGGAGTCAGGGCTGGAGAGCTGGCTCAGTGCGCCCATCTCATGGCACCACAGGAGCGAGCAGCTCTACATGGTCGGGCCTAGACTGTTCGGTGACTGGGCGCAGCTGAGAGTGATCCTTGGGCCTCCTTTGTGGTGAGTCCATCCACAAATAAAGGAGCCCTTGTCAGTTTACAGCTGTGTTTCTGACTAACTGACAGCATCAGGTACAGCACCGGTCCAGAGGCTTTGAACTCCCTTTCTTCCAACTATTTCCTTTCTCTGCCCTTGGGCAAACTCAGCCAACCCTTCTCTCTTCTCTAACTCTCTATCCTGTCAGATTCTCTGCTCCTCCAACTCACTCCTGCCAGTCAGGCTGAGAACCCAGTCTCAACTGACAACTCAACTGCTTTTCCAACTCTTTTATGTCCCCATAATCTGGATATTGGCCATCCTTTGAGAAGTACAAGCCATCAGGCTAGGAGAGGGGGAGGGAATCAGGGGACATTGGTGGTGGGAAATGGGCACTGGTGGAGGGAATGGGTGCTGGAACACTGTATGACTGAAACCCAAACACGAACATCTTTGCAACTGTGTATCTCACGGTGGTGTAATAAAATATTAAAAAATAAATAAATAACATGTGCCAATTAAGTAGATGAGAAATGGAGGAAGGAATCTGGGCCAAGGGGGTACCCTGACTTTCATGTTCATATTGGGGATGGAATATGATAGATCTAAATTTCCATTGTTTTGTTTCAGTAAACCACTTGTGCCTAAATTTCATCAACCAAAAAAAGGTATAAATTAAAATACAAAGTTACTCATTTTCATTTTTTTTTTATCTTGGTTAATATTAAAAACTCTTTGTAATTGTATATCTCATGGTGGCACAATTAAAAGAAAATAAAAACTCCTTGCTTAAATAAAAGTACAAGCCATCCCTTTAAGAGACTTCCTCTTCAACTCCTTTAAGATGGACACCCACCCCCCCTCTTCCAGCCCCTCTCCCACAGAGGATTTGACTTTGACGTAGCCTTGGTAAAGGGACCCTGAACTGTTATGCCTTACCCTTTCAGACTTACTCTCCCTTCACAGACTTTATTACGTTGGACTTATTATTTCCCTTATGTAAACCCCGTTACTTTACCTTGGACTTATTATTCCCAACAAACTTCGTTACTTTACCTTGGGCTTATTATTCCCAACAAACTTCGTTACTTTGCCTTGGACTTATTATTCCCTATAAACTTTGTTACTTTACCTTGGACTCATTATTCCCTATAAACTTTGTTACTTTACCTTGGACTTACTATTCCCCCACAAACTTCTTGACTTTACCTTGGACTTAGTTTCCCCACAAACTTCGTTACGTTGGACTTGTTCTCTTCATTACCTTAGACTTTGTGCCACTAAAAAAAAATTAAAACAAAATAAGGGTGAAATGTGGGACCTTAAAGGCACAGCACTTCCCAAGGTCTGTTAAGACAGTGAGGCCAGGGTTCTGAAGCTGGCGAGACTATAAATAGGGGCCCCAGGAGAGGATGGGGGGGGGGTGGGGATTCCGGACTGAGAGAGCAGAGGCCTCACCATGGTGCCTGGCCCGCACTTAGGCCATAGGCCCCTGGTGCCTGAGCCCGATGGCCAGCACTAGGGAGAAGCTGCTCCTGATGCCTAGGCCCGAGGGCCAGCACTAGAGCCACAAGGCCTGGTGCCTCAGCCCGAGGGCTGGCATCAAAACTGCAGGGCTACAGAGCTTCAGGGCTTCTGCGTATGAGGGACCACCGGCAGTAGGGCATCACGGAGGAACTCAAAGGCTTAGATAGGGATTCAGTGACACAAAACCAGGTAGCAAAAGGTGAAACAAGGTAACTAGGTAAATAGGGACATAGCCAGTGAGTCCAGAGAAAAGGAGCCCTGAGGAGAAAAGCCCTGAGTTGAAAGGACCTGAGGAAAAGGTCCTGACAGGAGACGCCCCTGGGAGAGGAGCAGAAGCATGGAGCCCTGCACAGAGACATCCGGAAGTGAGAGGCCCTGACGAGAGGAGCCTGCACAGACCCCCAAAGAGAGAGCAGCCTGCAGGAGAACCAGACGAGAGGAGCCTACACAGAGACTCCCAAAGAGAGAGTAGCCTGCAGGAGAAACCACCGGGAGACAGAGATGCAGGAGAGTTCCTGCAGAGAGCAAGCAGCTAGATGAAACAAAGTAAACATTAAAGAATAACTTCAGGAAACTCCAGCCTTGGGCGTTATTCTGCTCACAGGTCAGAGGGAACAGTATGGGCCTGGACAAAGGCGGGGCCCTAACGGACAGTGAGTACTGCTGGGGGCCCAGCTAGGCCCCCAGCATCTGCTGCCATGGTCACCCCCTGGCCCCCAAGTAATATTAGGGCTATGGAATCCACAGGCGGTCCCTTGAACCTGGGACCTCCATGAGGGGGAGCCACAATCTCCCCCAGTACAGTTATTATTTTTTGTTGTGTTGTATCTTATTTTTTTTCACCCTGCAACAGACAATTAGAAAGATGTGGGAGTCAGAGGTTAAGTAAGACAGAAAATGGAACAGGGTGCTAATAATTGTCGAGGGTACTAATGCCAACCTAGAACTGAGCATTAAATAGAGGCAAAAGGATACACATGACAACCTTTTAATGTATGTTCTGTAATCCATAGTCTGGAAGGGAAGGAAAAGAGAAAGAGAGAGAAAGGGAAAGAAATAAAGAACCTGCCATGGAGGGGGCTGGGGAAGGGGAGGGAACGGGAGGCGTTGGTGGTGGGAGATGGGCACTGGTGGAGGGACGGGTGCTGGAACACTGTATGACCAAAAACCCAAACATGAACTTTTTAATTGTATATCTTTTTATTTGTATATCTCACGGTGGTATAATAAAATACTTAAAAAAAAGAAAGATGTTCATGATTGGGTTTCAGTCATGCATTGTTCCAGCACCCGTCCCTTCACCAGTGTCCCATTCCCACCACCAATGTCCCCAAATCCCCGCCCCCTCCCCCAACCTGCGTCTATGGCAGGCACTTTTCCTTCTCTCTCTCTCTCTCTCTCTCTCTCTCTCTCTCTCTCTCTCTCCCCTCTCTCTCCAATGCAGTTATTTTAAACCTTAAGAAGACCCTTACAAAACAAATGGAATTAGTAGCAAGGATATTGTCCCTTTCAGGATTACTCTGTGTCTCTTTTTCTCTGTGATTACACTCTCCCTACACGCACAGCCATGGGTGTCTTCATTGTCTTTGTTTGACCATAGCACATAGACTTAAGCTTTCTTACTGTGCCTATAAATCAGCCTCAAGACCCTCAATATTTTCGTCGCTCTTTTTAAAATTTCATTTATTTGTCCCTTTTCTGAGGCTCTGGGGAGTTGGTAGAAGACAGGTAATTCCCATTACATGTTACTTTGGCTAGCTCAGTGTAAGTGGTATTCACTTACACGGCTAATTTCAATCACACTCTCTTACTTTTCTGACAGATCCCTTTCTTCCTGCCTTTTCAGAAACAACAAGGAGCACAGAAGAGGTGGTAATGGGAGATGGAGCACTAAGTGTATGATACCTTGTGTTATCTCTTTTGGAAGCATGCCGTCTTGCCGTACTTTTTATATTTACTTTTATGGTGTATTACTTAAAGAAAACAGAAACCTTAAGATTAGATATAAAGAAATTCAAGCTAGACATTAGCTGGATATGTGAAGAATGAGTAAATTTCTCCCATTGCTAAATGACCTATGTAGATGGAAATTAGTTCCTTGGGAACTGAATGAAATAAAAACATTTTTGAGTGGAATCAAGCCCATATGCATGCCACAATCCTACTCTTGGATATCAGAACTATCTACACCATGCCCAGCTAAGGAAAGTAGCAGCAAGGAATTCTATTTTTTTTAAATCATTGTACTACCACTAGATATACAATTACAAAGCTGTTTATGATTGGTTTTCTGTCATACAGTGCTCCAGCACCCAACCCTTCACCAGTGCACATTTCCCAACACCAGTGTTCCCAGTCGCCCCCTCACCCCTCTATTTCAGGCCCTTTTCTTCTCTTTCTGCTCTCCTCTCTCTCTTCTCTCCTCTCTCTCCTCTGTTTCTCCTCTCTTTTTCTTGTCTCTTTCCCTTTCCTCTCTCTCCCCCTCTTTGTTTCTCCTGTCTCTCCTCCTTTTCTCCCTCTTCCCTCTCTCCTCTCTCTCTTTCTCTGTCTCTTTTTCTCTTTCTCCCTTCTTTTTGCACATTATGGCTCTGTAAGCAGTTCTTGCTCCATGTCCATAACTCAGAACAGCTGGGAAGAAGGAAACCAGTTTTGTTTTATAGACTGAATTTCCTTTTGTTTTTTGTGAAACAAAATTTTTGACCACATCCAGAGGTGCTCATGGACCGTATGGGGTGCCGAAGATCAAACTCTGGTCATCCATGTGCAAGGCAAGCACCTTACCCGCTGTACTACCCCTCCAGCTCCTACCACAATTTCTTAGGCTGGCATTAGCATTCAGAAACAAAAGCACTTGCATGCGGACTTGCTGGCAGTGTAGCCTGTAACTGCCCAGGTGTGCTTTGGATGGGAAGACTGTGGGCCCAACCCAGTAATACTGTGGAGAGATAGAACAGGAGTTAAAACTCTTGTCTTGCACATAATCACTCCTGGCATTATGTGTAGTCCCTTGAGAACAACCAGGAATGATTTCTGAGCAATGTCAGTAATAAGCCCTAAGGACAACTGGGATTGTGCCCCCTCCTTGCCCAGTAAAAATTAAGCAAATACACATCAAAATAAAAAATCAAAACAGTGGGGAGGAGTGATCGTACAGGGGGTAGATATTTGCCTTGCACACAGTTCACCCAGGTTCAATACCTGGCACCCCATGTGGTGCCGAGTTCTGCCAGGAGCAATTCCTTTTTTTTTTTTTTTTTTACTTTTTGGGTCACACCCAGTGATGCACAGGGTTACTCCTGGCTCTGCACTCAGGAATTACTACTGGTGATGCTTGGGGACCATATGGGATGCCGGGATGGAACCCAAGTCGGCCGCATGCGAGGCAAACGCTCTCCCTGCTGTGCTATCACTTTGGCCTCTGGCCCAAATATTAAAAATAAAAAAATATAATATGATAAAATAAAACAGAAACAATTGTGACCAAGTGAATAAAAAGAGGGAAGTATTGTTACTTGCATACAAGCATAGGCCTGTAAAACTTCAAATGATAGCCCTGAAGAAAAAATGGATTAGTTCGGAGAGCTCCTGTTGCTGTAGAGTCTTAAAGATCTCACACAGTCTCTCGTGCCTAATCTTGGAATTCTCATAAACAGAAAATAGAAACTTTTAGGAGAAGACTGGCCACAGAATTGTGCTGCATTAGGCGGTGGAAATCTTCCTGATGTCCAGCTCATTCATGATCACTATCACTATCTTCCCGTTCATCATCTATTTGCTAGAGCGGGCACCAGTAATATCTTCATATGTCCTGTCTCATGCTAGTAGAACCCAAAGGCATCCGCTTGTTCCAGGAACATAAAGAGCCTCAAACCATTATATTAGGTCATGGGAATGACCTAATATAAATGTTACTGGTATTTGACATATCAAATATGACACGAGCAGCTTGCCAGGCTTGCCGTGCGGGTGGCATACTCTTGTAGTCACCTCTAAATAAAGCATTTATTGAGGAACACCTAACGAGCCAGGCTGTGATAGTCTGGTCTGCTGGGTGGAGTTGTGACGAGAGGGAAGTCCGGATGTGGAAAATGGTGGCCCCCATGGAATCGGGGTTGTCTGGCTTGTTGTGAGGCTCATTCATGATAATTATTTTATATTTTTATGGCATGAGTCAACTGTGAACCAGATATTTATGTCTGCAAGAATTTGATAACTTATGAGAAAAACAGGGAAACAATATGCATAAGACAGAAAGACTTAGTAATTATTACAAAGAGCAATAAACAAAATAATGGAATAGCACAAAGAAGCATGAAATTAATTTCTTTGCTGCGAGAACATTGATAAGTTTAGTGAAGGTTAGGAACGTTGTTTGGAAAAACTATAGTTCAAGGTTGATTGTCTTTTTATTAAACCACATTGCTTCTAAGTCTGAATGCCTTTGAGTTGAATAACACGTGGACAGCATTTTGAACCTAGAGATAATAGCTCAATAGAGAAAAAGCAGAACAAAGATTCTAAGATGGGGTAATTGAGGACTTTGAGGACTTGTTCAGGAAATAGTGATTTAATTGATCTGGAATGGAAGAAGGTAATAGGAAATGAGCTTGGAAAAGTAATCCATAGCTGCCAACTCTTGGAAGACTGTAAATGTCAAACTAGAGTATGCTTTTAAAAGAAACTTAAAAATCTCTCTCCAGGTATTACCCCCACAACCAAACTTATTGTCTGTGAGAAAAGAGCTGTGCTATGATGGCCATGTCAGTACAATTGATCAGAAACCATATTTCTTTATGTATGCATCATTACAGAAGAAATGACCAAGTCTCAGCCTTGCAGTTAAGTTATATATATATATATATATATATATATATATATATATTTAAATTAAGGGAAAAAGAATGACAATTTTACTTAGCAGAATGGCAATAGGGGAGAGAGAGGAGGTTAGAGGCTAGGGATTATTTGTCCTCTATGGAGTGCTGGCTGGAAGTGGTAGTTCCAAGTAACTAAGATATGAGATGACACTAGGTTTTGATCAGAGATAACTAAATAGAAAATGTGATGGTATTTTGATGAAAGTCAAATGTCTTCAGGGCCGGAGCCATAGTATAGAGGGCCTAAGAAACTTCAAATGGGACCACATGGGACCACATACCATGTGGTCCCCACGAGCACCTCAAGGGAGTAAATTGTGAGTCCAGAGTCAGGAGTAACCCCTGGGCACCGCCAGATGTGACCCCAAGTAAAGCAAAAATTACCACCCCCTATATACAAAAATAATAAAACCATCTTCTATGATAAAACATGTCAGCCTAAAGGGATTTGTAGGCTAAGAACTTTAGATCTTTGACTATGATCAGGTCAGTCTGTGCCTTAGTTTCTTTCCCTAGCAGTAAGGTAGGAATAATAGAAATTATTGTCTTTTCTTTCTAGGAATGTTCTTAGGCAAAATATCTTAATACATGGAAAGCTTTGTAGCTCTTTAAATGCGTGGTCCAGAGTAAAAAATTAAGCCTTTAAGCTTTTTGTGAATAGCTTTGTTTCTTTGAGGTTAAGAAAGTGGAATTATCAAAAGAAAAGTTTATATTTCAGTATTAATTTGAGTTTATTCTGAAGACTTTAAAATTTCATTTAGTCCCGATTAGTTATTTTTGTTATTTTGCTGTTGAATCAAATCATTGAAAACACCTTTGATCCTGAAGTTCTTTTCCTATTCTCTTCAATGTATTTTATGACTTCTGATCTAATCTTGAGATCTTTGGACCACTTTGAATTAATTTTTTATATATGCTATAAGATACTGATACAATTTTTTGAAAGTGGTTATTGTTTTCCAGCCCAGGTATTAAAAAGACTTTCCTTGCTCTATTTCATGCATCTAACTCCTTTGTCATAAATTAACTTTCCATAAGTTTGAGGATTTATCACTGGACTCAATTTAGTCCATTAATTTGACAGTCTGTCCTTAATCAACTACTTGCTTGTTTTTATTTTTATTTTCGTGCTTTTGGGTCATATCCAGTGATGCTCAAGGGTTACTCTGGGCTCTGCACTCAGGAACTACTCCTGGCAGTGCTGGGGGACCATACCATATGCTAGGAATTGAACCTGGGTCGGCCACATGCAAGGCATATGCCCTACCCACTGTGCTATCGCTCTGGCCCCCATACATGATGTTTTGATTATTATAAACATGGAGGATAATTTAGAGGCAGGAAACACAATACTTTTAAACTTTTATTTCCCCTCCTGAATGGTTTTGGCAATTTGCACAATTTTATGTTTTTATAATTTTTTAATAGTATTTGTTCAAAGCCCTTTAAAAATAGTCTGGGAATTTGATAAGAATTGCATTGAATCTATATAATGCCATTTTGACAACTTCAATTCTTTCATTCACTTGATCACTTGATCACTTGAATCCCGTTATTCATCAATTTGCTCGAGCGGGCGCCAGTAACATTTCCATTGGACCCTATCACGTGCCAATGTAGCCCAATGGCATCTGGTTGATTCAGGAATATGAAGAGCCTCAAACCGTTCCTTCAGGGTCTTGACAAGGAAGTCTGACCATCTTGTAGGTGGGTGGCCATGTGATCTTTTGACATCCTGTGGGATCCAGTAGGTAACGGCTCTAGTCCAGCGGTTGTCTCCAAATCACATTACATGTCCAGCCCATCTGATTTTTGATGCCTTGGCAAACGAGACAGCATCCCTGATTCTGGAACAGGGACAGAGGTCAGAACTCCGGATTCCTTTTCTCACTTGAGTGTGGCGTGATATTCCAAGCATAGCTCTTTCGATTCCTCTCTGGGAGACCCAAATAGCATTCTCATCCCTGCTTTCCTAGGGCCCAGGTCTCTGAGGCGTATGTTAATGCAGGGAGAATGGTGGAGTTAAAGAGATGTGCCCGGAGCTGGAGGTTCTTTGTCCTTTTAGCTATTTCTTCCATGCCTTTGAAGGTATTCCATGCTGCTCTCTTCCTCCTGCGCAGCTCAGGTTTTAGGTCGTTCATCATGTTGATTTCTCGACCTAGGTACACATAACTGCTGCATTCAGAGATGTTTGTTCCATTGAGAGTGAATGGGGCCTCTGGAACTAGTTCATTTTTCATAAACATGGTTTTCTTTAGATTCAACTGTAGACCTATCTTTCCACATTCTCGATCGAAGTCAGCCAGCATTTGTGCCTCTTGGCTAATGTTTGGTGTTCTTAGAACGATGTCATCAGCAAGCGGAGGTGGTGTAGTTGCCGACCATCTATCTTCACTCCCATTCCTTCCCATTCTAATTGTCGCATGATGTTCTCGAGGGTGGCGCTGAAGAGTTTTGGTGAAATGGTATCACCCTGTCTAACCCCTCTTTTCACATCAATGATCACTTCCTTGTAGAATGGTGAGATCCTGGTGGTGAATCCATAATACAGCTCACGAAGGATCTTGATGTATTGGGTTTGAACACCCTGTTTGGCTAGGGCTTCGATGACTGCTTCAGTCTCCACAGAATCAAAGGCTTTCTGTAAATCAATGAACGTGTGACAGAGTGGCATCTTGTACTCCCTACAAACCTCAATGAGCTTGGTTTACTATGTCGATATGGTCGATTGTGCTGAATCCTTTCTGGAAGCCCGCTTGCTTGCATGGTTGTCCTTCATCTAGTGGTCTGCTAATTACACATAATACATAATGAACTAATATCCAAAAAGGTTGAAAGCACTCATAATTTCAAACACAAAGAAACAAATAACCCCATCTAAAAATGAGAAGAGAGGCCAAACATTACAGCAGGTAGAGCACTTACCTTGCTCATGATTACCCCTGGTTTGATCCCAACACCCCATATGGTCCCCCCCGTCTTGTAGGAGTGATTCCTTAGTGTAGAGCAAGAGTAACCCACAAACATCATGGTGGGAAGTCAAAAAACAAATAAAAAATGAGAGGAGATGAATTTATAATCCTATACAGAGGATTATATATGACCATAATCATAAGAAAAATTATTAGTCATCATTTAGGGAAACACAAATAAAAATGAAATGAGTTATCTACTACCAATGAAAATAAACTGGAAACACTGGAAAATGGAAACTACCAGTGTTGGCAAGAGAGTGTTGAAAAGGAACTCTAATTCCCTGGAATGTTGTTTAGTCCAGCCTCTATGGAAAGAAAAATGGAGATTTCCTCATAAAATAATCAGGACTTAGGGAGATAACCTGCTGGACCTAGGGAGATAACCTCCTAGGGACCAAACCTGCTGGGGTTTGGTCCCTGGCACCACACATGGGATAACCTCCTAGGGACCAAACCTGCTGGGGTTTGGTCCCTGGCACCACACATAGGCCCTCATAAACCCTGAGCACCAGAGTGTGGTCCACAAACAAACAACATAAAGAAACATAAAAAACTCACCACTAAAATAAAAAGTGACCCAAAGGCAGAGAGATGAGAGGGAAACTGCATATTGTGGAGAGAAGTGGGCCTGGTGAGGGAATTGTTATTGGGACATTGTATGCCTGAACTCAAAATCCAACCATGAATAACTTTGTAAATCACAGTGTCTTAAGCTTTTTTTTTCCCCTTTTTGGGTCACACCCTGCGATACTCAGTCCTGGCAGTGCTCAGGGAACCATATGGAATGCCGGGGATCGAACCCGGGCAGGCATGGGCTGGCTGCGTGCAAGGCAAACGCCTCCCTAGCAGAGCTGGGGGAAGCTATAAGCTAAATGTAACTTCCCCTGGCAGGAAGGATCAAATGCCCTCAGGTAATTTCTCCCAGCACCTCACCTAATGACTTGAGCCAAGATCTGCCTGGAAATGCCTTTATAGAGTAGAGAAGGGGGTTTCTGAGATGGCATGTCTCTGTACCAAAGACTAATACTAATGCCAGTTAAATATTTCTCCAAGCCTTCACAAGAGTCTCGTCTACTTCACGGTAGTTTTGTATTTTAGTTGCCTTTAAGTTATCAGGGAGCCATGCTTGCTTGCTTGGAGGCAAACAGCATTTCTCTCTGGTTTAATTACTTAGAGATCCAACGTATCCAGGCAAATATGCTGGTAAGATCTAGCTAGTCCCACGATGATTGTGGTAGCATGAAAGAATATTTATACCAGCCAGTACAGAATACATGGTCAGATAAGACTGCCACATTCAGACTATCCCCCTATCTATGAAGTGACCGGCAGGAGGCAATCCAGGGCAGATGCAGAGGCCTAGGCTTTTAGGTGTCCTGCAACAGACCACTATGTTTTTTATCAAGACATTGTGATTTACAAAGTTATTCATGGCTGGATTTTGAGAGACTCACAGACATGGGGCAGAGCTGCTACTGGCTCTCCCTGTGTCCAGCTGCTCAAGAGGTACCCGGAAGGGATGGCGAGTTCTAGCCCTGGCCCGCCATCCCAGCAGAGCCTTGCAACAAGTCAGACAAACCCCCACTCCATGAGGGCCTCCATTTTCCACATCCGACTTCCCTCTCGTCAGAACTCCACCCAGCAGACCAGCCTATCACAGCCTGGATTTAGAGATAACTACAAGAGTATGCTACCCGCACGGCAGAGCCTGGCAAGCTACCCGTGTCGTATTTGATATGCCAGATACAAGTAACAATTATAGACTTCATTCCCATGACCTGATGGAATGGTTTGAGGCTCTTTATGTTCCTGGAGCAAGCAGATACCCTTGGGCTCTACTTGCATAAGACAGGTCATATGGAGATGTTACTGGTGCCCGCTTGAACAAATCGATGATGAACGGGAAGACAGTGATAAGAAGTAAGATTAGAGTTCCCATATGACCAAGCTATTCTACTTCTTGGCATAATAGCCCCCAAACACAAAAACATTAGTAAGAAAAAGATATATGCATGCCTTTATACATGGCAGCACTTAGTGTAATAACCAGGATGTGGAAACAGTTGAAACATACAACAAATGAATGGATAAAGAAGCTGTGATATAAGTACATATTGGGATACTATTACTGCCACCAGAAGAAATGAATTCATACAGCTCATGTGAATTTGGTTGGAGCTGGAGCGTATCATGTTGAGGGAAATAAGCCAAACCAGAAAAGACAATTACCAGACAACCTCACCCATCTGAGGTATAGAGACAAATCAAGAGTATAGAAAAGGTTAATTGACAATAAACCTTAGGCATTGGATACAGAATTGAGAATACCAGGATATCTGGGGAGGGGCTAGGATAAACAATGAGGTGGACAGGAAGTAACAGAGCATTGGTGGATGGACTTGGGCATTTGGTGTAATGTGAGGGAACTATATACCCCAAATCCATCAATGTCAATACTGGTGTAAACTAGTATATCACCTAAACTATTACAATTAAGAAAGAGAGAGAAATGGAAAGAAATAAAGAACCTGCCATGGAGGAGGGTTGGGGGAGGGGGAGGGAACCGGGGACGTTGGTGGTGGGAGATGGGCACTGGTGGCGGGATGGGTGCTGGAAAACTGTATGACCAAAACCCAAATATGAACTTTTTAATTGTATATCTTTGTAATTGTAAAAATAAAAAATTAAAAAACAAACAAAAAAAAAACAAATATGCACATGTATTTTAAGAATTACATAAATTAGTAAAAGAAAAATATAGATATGTTTATGTGTAGAATATAACCTAATCTCATTTTTCTAAGTCAAAACATGGGTATATCCAATTTTTCTTTTTATTTAACTACTTTGAAGAATATCTAACATCAAATTAATAATTGGTAGATGCACGGATTTAATGAGTTTGGGAAAAAATGCTAAAAAATAAAAGGGTCTTAAAATATCAATCATGAATTTTTAAAAGTGAACTTTTTGCACATTGGATGATAATGTTGATAATAAAAATATGCTAAACAAAGCACAGTGTAAAATAAAATGTCTTGAATTAAATTACAAAAAAATTTAATTCTTCATCTTCAAAATTAAATGAATATGCCAATAAATTAGTAGACATTCCCTTAATGTGATTTTTTAAATCCAGGTAGTTATTTTCAATGATATTAGAATTTATATATTTCCACTATAGATTTCTTAAATACTTTATGTTAATGTTTATGAAATAAAATTGTACTTGGTCTAAAAACGCTAAGTGCTGACAGATGTATAATTCTAAGAAAAAAAGACTGCTGTCATACCTCTGACCAATAGTTTCATTCTTCATATCAAACCCTTTAAACATCTTAGCTTTGTTTATTTTTCCATACTCACCTAGTTATCTTTTAACACACACCCTCATGTATTGCTTAAACTTCTATTTATTGATCTCTCAAATTTGTGTTTTACTTACTCACTTTGGGAGATGAGGGTTTTGCTTTCTTATAGCACAACCACTCATTTCTATATCTCCTCACTTGTGGACTTTGCTTTTCCCCCATTTTTCAATTCCATCACTATTTATGTTTAATAGTTACTGTTTGCATTTTCTCTATTGTATTGCCTTTTCTAGAACACCGTTCAGAATCTTCAGATAGCTGCTTTTGTTTCCCATATAAATGAAAATCTGACTTTTTGAAAATTCTGTATAAAAATTTTAGGGGCCGGAGCGATAGCCCAGCAGGTAGGGCGTTTGCCTTGCCGCGGCCGGCCTGTGCTGGCCGGGGTTCGAATCCCGGCATCCTATATGTTCCCCGAGCACCGCCAAGAGTAATTCCTGAGTGCAGAGCCAGGAGTAACCCCTGAGCATCGCGGGTGTGACCCAAAAAGCAAAAAAAAAAAAATTTAGTTGCGATTTCTGGGAGAGAAAACTGATAAGCTTTTAATTTTTCTAGGATCTGTAATGATACTTCCTCAGGAATTACTTCTGGCAGTGCTCAGGGGAGCATATGGGATGCTGGAGATAGAATGTGGGTTGGTAGTGTGCAAGGCAAACATCCTACCTCCTGTACTAAATCTCCAACCCTTGAATTAATAATTTTATCTCTTTCTTTTTTCCTCTTTTATTTCTAATTTATTCTGTTTATTACTGTTTTAGTCTCTTTGCTACATGTTTAATTTTCTCTTCAAGTTTTATTTCATTCACTTGATCACTTGATCACTTGAATCCCGTTATTCATCGATTTGCTCGAGTGGGCGCCAGTAACATTTCCATTGGACCCTATCACGTGCCAATGTAGCCCAATGGCATCTGGTTGATTCAGGAATATGAAGAGCCTCAAACTGTTCCTTCAGGGTCTTAACAAGGAAGTCTGACCATCTTGTAGGTGGGTGGCCACGTGATCTTTTGACATCCCGTGGATCCAGTCGGTAATGGCTCTAGTCCAGTGGTTGTCTCCAAATCGCATAACATGTCCAGCCCATCTGATTTTCGATGCCTTGGCAAACGAGACAGCGTCCCTGATTCTGGAATAGCGACAGAGGTCAGAACTCCGGATTCCTTCATTCACTTGAGTGAGACGTGATATTCCAAGCATAGCTCTTTCGATGCCTCTCTGGGAGACCCGAATAGCATTCTCATCCTGCTTTCGTAGGGTCCAGATCTCTGAGGCATATGTTAATGCAGGGAAAACAGTGGAGTCGAAGAGATGTGCCCGGAGCCGAAGGTTCTTTGTCCTTTTGGCTATTTTTCGATGCCTTTGAAGGCATTCCATGACTCTCTCTTCCTCCTGCACAGCTCAGGTTTTAGGTCGTTCATCATGTTGATTTCTCGACCTAGGTACACATAACTGCTGCATTCAGAGATGTTTGTTCCATTGAGAGTGAATGGGGCCTCAGGAACTAGTTCATTTCTCATGAACATAGTTTTCTTCAGATTCATCTGTAGACCTACCTTTCCACATTCTCGGTTAAAGTCAGCCAGCATTTGTGCCGCTTGGCTAATGTTTGGTGTTATTAGAACGATGTCTGGTTCCTGACAGGAAGTTCCTTATTTTATTTCATTAAGGAAGCTAAAATGTTTACTTAAGATTTTTCATGTCTTTTAAGCATTTAATACTGTGTATTTTCCTCTAAGAACTGGTTGAGCTGAATCTCACACATTTTGATACATGATTTATTCAGTTAAAAATATCTACTTATTATTAAAAAGAAATATTAAAAATTCAGTTAAAATTTCTCTGATGACTCCTGCTTTGACCCATGAATTATTTAGAAATATGATGTTTAGTTTTGAAATATTCAGGGATTTTTCCAGATAAATTGTTTTTCTGGATTTTATTTGTGGTTTAATTCTATTGGGTAACGGACATAATTTGTATAATCTCAGTTCTTTCGAATTTGAGATATCGTTTTATGGCTTAAAACAGAATCTATCTTGGTAAATATTTTGTGTGTATGTGAAAAAAAAGTGTTTATTCATTTTTAAAATGGAAGTAATTATTGGATTGCCTTAAGGGATTTCTATGAAGATTAAATGAGGTAATATTAATAATTGCTTAGGAGACTCTGGCATATGGGAAACACTAAAAAATGTTAACCACTTTTATTATTGTGGTTGTTTTCTTCCCCCACCCAAGAACATAATAATATTATTTAATTTATTTTAAGCCTCTTTTTTAAGGTTGACATTTTTCTCATATAAATATGACTTTTTGCTTGTTAAATTTGTTCTAAAATATTTTGTTGTGGAGACCGTTTCAACAATACTGTCTAAAACATTATTTGTTATATATTTGATTCTATTATTTACTGAAATTTATCATCAGTTTTAATTTCTTTCATACATTTGGTTATTTTTCAATTTTGACATTCATAATAGCTAGGAACACAAATAATTTGTTTCTAACATATTTTAAATATCTTATCACTTCTCTTATTTTTAAAGCATGTTGGGCCCTCTCAAATTATGTTAATATTAGAATATTTGTAGACGTTTTTTCTTTTCTTCATAAATTTAAGAATTCTTTTTGTATTGTTAATAACTGTTTTTTTCTAGTATTTTTATAGCTTGTTAACTATGGATTTGAAGAATATGCCTGAAGTCAATAATGCTTACTGAGTTTTAATAAACATCTAATATTCTGTTTTGTAATTAAGTAGAGGTCGAACATATTTTCATCAAATAATTTATATCATGTCTTTTTTTTTTGTTTGTTTTTTGGGTCACACCCAGTGACGCTGAGGGGTTATTCCTGGCTTTTTCACTAAGGAATTACTTGGGTGACCATATGGGATGCCGGGAATTGAATTTGGGTCAGCTGCATGCAAGGCAAATGCCCTACACTCTGTGCTATTGCTCCAGCCCGTATATCATGTTTTATATGAATAAATTTCTTAAAAATATTTTAATCAGCTTGGTGGAAAAATTGAGTGGTTAGGGTGTATATTGCTAAGATGATTTATTAAGTTTTATTTATAACACGTTCCTTTTTAAAACTAAACAGTGCTATAGCTTTTTTTTCCTTTTAATGTTTATTAGGACTTGATGTTATTTTCTAAAAATGAGTTATAAAACTTTCCTTTTTTCACTTGTATTGAGTTTGTTTCACTTGGGCACTATTTATTTTTCTGAATTTTAAATGTGATTTTGTAAATTTTTCAGTTTGAAAAATATTATGAACAATAGCTCGTCTTCACTAGTGTACCCTTTGTTCATTGATTTGCTCGAGCGGGTGCTAGTAATGTCTCCATTCGTTGGGAATGAGGTCATTATTTTTACTGTTTTTGGCATACCGAATACACCACGGGCAGCTTGCCATGCTCTGCTGTGGCTCTGGGTTCATCCCAGGGGGCCTAATGTTTTTCTATATAAGTGATTTATATTATCACTTATGTTATGAGAATCTCAATAATTTTTACATACTTTATGAGATCATATTTCTTCATAATATTTATTTGTATAGTTGTATTTCATATCTCTTAAATATTTAATATATAATTTTAAGAATTATTTCTATAATGAATTACAAAGACTTCTATATGAAATATTTGTTGTTGTTTCTTTATTATTGGCTTATAACTTACTTGATAAAGCTATTTTTATAAAGCGTTTTCTTATTTTTTTTCTTTTTTGTTGTATTAATTTAAAGATTCTTTGATTTTTAAGTTGGCTTAAATAATATTTTTTTTTCATAACTTGTGCTACTCAAAACTTACTCCTGGCTCTTTGCTCACCCATTCCTTGCAAGGTTTGGACACCATAAGTGGTCTGGGGTAAAAGGGGATTGAATCCAGGATTCTTTCGTGTAACACAAGTGCCCTACTCAATGTACTACTGCTCTGGTTTCTCATTGTTTTATTTTTTTTTTTTTTTTTTTATATTTCAGGCAACACACTAATGGTGTTATTATTTAATCATTTTATCAACTCATTTGTCAATTTTTAACAGGTGATATGCACAAAAACATGCTTATTGTCAAAACTGACAAGATATTTATTTCCCCCCTCTCATCTTAATTCATTTGTAGGCTTTCAAGAAGATATAAGGAAATCAAATATTTGCTGAGGAGCCTGTGTACATGAAGTTCTTTGTCACTAAAGAACAATCTGACTGGACACAAATTATGGGATGACAAACTTTTTATTTGAATAATACATCATGTAGAGCTATTGACACACAAGAAACATATATTGACTCACTCAGATCTTTAGTGTTGTGGTTCTATTATTCTCATTTTGAAGATGGTATAATTTAAGCACAGAAAACCTAAGTAACTACCAAAGGAGAAAAAAACTGGCAAGTGGAATCAGGATTTAATGATTTCTAGTGTCTGCTAAAGGGTAATTAACAATGTTGATACTATTATAAAGTTGTGATTATAGTTAGGAGTTACTAATTTGGGGTATCTGCAATTTGTATTAAACTCCCCCTCCCTTGTTTGAGTACAAATAGTTTATATGGTAGCAGAAAACAATGATCAAGGAAGAAGATTAGACTGTGCGAAGTGAAGGAAACCATTAATTTCTCAAGCTTCTGGTGATAGGGTACAGAATGCCCGGGAATTTTTTCTGTTTTTTGGGGTGAGAAAAAATTATTCACCAACTGACCATTGTCTTTTGTTAAAAGCTGCTTCCAATGGCTTATTTATGTCCAGCTAGTTCTGTAAAAAGGCAATTGACAGGTGTCCCTGCAGTCAGAAAGCCTTCTGTTAGCCTTATAGCAGGTGACTGCAGGAAGCAATTTTGCAGAGGAGAGGTGAGAGGCAAAAGCTCTCAACTATGGAACTCCATATGGTTATGCAGATGTGAAGCAAGTTATTGAAGAGGTGATGAGGCTTTCCGTAACTCACTACCATCTTCCTTTGGAGGGGTTGTTTTTAGGTCACACCCAGTAGTATATAGGGCTTACTTCTGGCTCTGCTTTCCTGGATCACTGCTGGCAGGGTAAGAGGACCATGTGAGGTGCTGGGATAAAACCCCTAGCTGCCTCATGTATACTATCTCTCTGACCCCATCGTCTCTGTTTTAGCAAAAAGTCATTTAAAATCCTTTTTAAAGTACTTGCAATAGATTTCTACAAATAATATAAAGTAAGATTGAAGCAAGAAAACACACAGCAAGACCACTTTGAAAGATCAGTTAGGACATTGCTCTTGTCTAACTAAAAGATGATGTTGGCTTGAATAAGAATCTAGCCATGAAGATGGTGAGAAGAGAAAATGATCCAGAAACAATTGCAAAGTAAATCATTTGCATTTATAATTTTTGGATCACTTGATAATTTGACATCCCATTATTCATCGATTTGCTTGAGCAGGCACCGGTAATACTTCCATTTGTCCCTGGCATGTGCCAGTGTAGTTCAATGGCATCTGCTTACCCGAGGGAATACAAAAAAGCCTCAAACCGTTCATTCAGGGTCTTGACGAAGAAGTCTGACCATCTTGTAGGTGGGCGGCCACGTGATCTTTTGACATCCTGTGGGATCCAGTCAGTAATGGCTCTAGTTCAGCGGTCGTCTCCAAGTCGCATTACATGTCCAGCCCATCTGATTTTCATTACCTTGGCAAACAAGACAGCGTCCCTGACTCTTGATCTATTTTGATGGAGGTCAGAACTCTGGATTCTTTCTCTCATTTGAGTGAGGCATGATATTCCAAGCATAGCTCTTTTGATTCCTCCTTGGGAGACCTGAAAAGCGATCTCATCCTGCTTTTGTAAGGCCCAGGACTCTGAGGCATATGTTAATGCAGGGAGAATGGTGGAGCGAAAAGAGATGTGCCCAGAGCTGGAGGTTCTTTGTCCTTTTAGCTATTTGTTCAATGCTCTTGAAGGCGTTCCATGCTGCTCTCTCACTCCTGTGCAGCTCAGGTTTTAGGTTGTTGGTCACGTTGAGTTCTCAACCTAGGTAAACATAACTGCTGCATTCAGAGATGTTTGTTCTGTTGAGAGTGAAAGGGGCATCTGGAAGTAGTTCGTTTTTCATGAACATTTCTTTGTTGAGATTCAGATGTAGACCTATCTTTCCACATTCATGGTCGAATTCAGCCAGTATTTATACTCCTTGGCTAATGTTTGGTGTTATTAGATCGGTGTCATCAGTGAAGCAGAGGTGGTGTAGTTGCCGACCGTCTATCTTCACTCCCACTCCCTCCCATTCTAACTGTCGCATGACATTCTCGAGGGTGGTGCTGAAGAGTTTTGGTGAAATGGTATCACCCTGCCGAGCCCCTCTTTTCACATCAATAATCACTTCCTTGTAGAATGGTGAGATCCTGATGGTGAGTCCGTAGTACAGCTCATGAAGGATCTTGATGTATTGAGTTTGAATGCCCTGTTTGGCTAGGGCTTGGATGACTGCTTCGGTCTCAACAGAATCAAAGGCTTTCTTTAAATCAATGAATGTGAGACAGAGCGGCATCTTGAACACCCTACAAATCTCATTGAGCTTGGTTATCATGTGGATATTGTCGATTGTGCTGAATCCTTTTCAGAAGCCAGCTTGCTCGCATGGCTGTCCTTCATCTAATGTTCTGCCAATCCTGTTCAGGATGACTCGAGTGAACCGCTTGTAGATAACAGATAACAGGCAGATGGGACGATAGTTGCCAATGCCGTAGATGTCTCCCTTCTTGAGTAGTAGAACTGTCCTGTCGATTTTCCATTGGGAGGGAGACTTGCATTCAGACTGGTAACGTGGGAAGAGTTGAGCCCGTGTATTGATGAGTACTGATGGCAGATTATCAGGTGTTAGGGTCTGACTTTGTCTGGGCCAGGTGCTGTTCACTTCTTTACTGACAAAATGGCATGTTGGATTTCAGAAGGGAGAACGTTGGGAACGACATATCCATCCTGTGGAATTTGGTATGTGGGCAGGTGGACGTGGCTATCAAAGAGATCTGAGTAGAAGTCATGGATAATCTCCATTGCCATTCTGGAAGATGTGATAAATCCATCTAGACATTGAAGGGCAGTCATCTTGGTCTTATAGTTGGCAAAAGACAGGCGGACATTGCATATGCTTTTCCCAGCTTCTGCTGCATCAGTCATTCTTGCTCCTCTTCTCTCTTTGAACTCTTCCTTTATCGCTTCTCTGCACTGCTTTGCGAGCTTGGACGTTAGCATATGTATGCCTGAGGCTCGCACCTTGCCATGTTGGTGAATGAACTCGAGAGTTTTTGAAGACAGGCGTCCTTTCGTGGCTTTCTCTCTGCCGTTCTTCGCACAATCATGGAGGTGCTGAACTAGTCGGTTGTATTCTTCATCTATGTCGTCAGTGATGACATCTTCCCATGTTGCCACAATGGTGCCAAAGAGTTCCCAGTTGGTGATCATGGAGAGAAAAGGCTGCAAAAAAAACTTTTCAGCCTTTTCTCTCCATTCCATGAAGTAGAATTTTGTATGAAGGAAATGGTGGTCCGATCCTGTTTGGAATTTTTGGGACAACAACGACATCGGTCAGGCAGAACTGTCAATTGAATATGATGTGGTCAATTTCATTTGTGGAACTGTCCACCAGGAGATTCCCATATTCAAAGTTTCGATTCAGCCTTCTGGAACTGTGAGTTCTCATGAATGGTCTTGGTGGACATGATGAATTCAGATAGTCTCTCACCCTGTTCGTTCCATTCTAGGCCATGGGTCCTGATGTGGAATTCTTCTGCCTATCTTCTCGGTCCTATCTTGGCATTAAAATCGCTGACTATGATCTTGTAGAAGGTGTGATCTTTTTTTATAGAACTCCTCCAGTTCCATGTAAAGTTTCTCAATTTCATCTACCTTGTATGCGGATGTTGGTGCGTAGACAACAAAGATAGAAATTGCTGGCAGTGAGCTACATCTCTTCAAGTGTAATCGTCTTATCTGGTTTGTTTGGCACTCAAATGAATCAATGTCCATGGCCAGGTTTGTATTGACAAGGACACTTACACCACCGACATCTCTTTTCATCACATGTCCCAAGGAACAGTTCTTCCCTGGTGTCAAAAATTGTGTGATGCGATTGATGCTGTCTAATCTCTGTCAGACCAATGATGTCGTACTTGATCTTTTCGTATTTGCGCCATCAGGTCCTCAATATATGCTTCTGATGCCAGCATACATGCATTGAAAGTACAGTCATTTTAGTCCATTTTCGTTTGGGCAGCCTAGTTTGGCCCTGAGATTTTATCAGACTCTCCTTGCTCATCCTTCTCTCATCCTTCTTAGTGCTCCTGTATTTAGGACTCTTTCAGGGTCAGGGGGATAAACATTGTTTTTACTGGTTTTGGCATATCGAATATGTGTCGGACAGCTTGCAAGGCTCTGCCGTGATGGTGTATACTCTCAGTAGCTTGCTGGGCTCTCTGAGAGTGGTGGATAGAATATCAATTTTTGGGTAATTGATCAAAATCACACAAACTGGCAGAAATCTCTAATTATAGGTCACAAGGATACCTTCAAAAATATGAAAGTATATAGCTAAGACTTAGAAAGTGTTCACAATCAAGAAATAAAGTTTTAGGAAATTCATGTAATAGCTAGAATGTATTTATTTATGTATCTTTTTTGGGGGCACATCCAGTCATGAATGCTTGGGATCTGTATTCTGTGTTTGGTTTCATTCATGGCAATGCTTTGGCAGAACTGACCATTCTGTGGTGGTAATAAAAATCTGAGTCTCCTGCTTGCACATATATATATATATATATATATATATATATATATATATATATATATACACACACACACACACACACACACACACACACACACATATATATATATCTCACTATCTATCACTATCATTATCTTCCCGTTAATCATCTATTTGCTAGAGCGGGCACCAGTAATATCTCCATATGTCCTGTCTCATGCTAGGAAAACTCAAAGGCATCTGCTTGCTCCAGGAACATAAAGAGCCTCAAACCATTATATTAGGTCACGGAAATGACCTAATATAAATGTTACTGGTATTTGACATATCAAATACTACACGAGCAGCTTGCCAGGCTTGCCGTGCGGGTGGCATACTGTTGTAGTCACCTCTAAATAAAGCATTTATTGATGAACCGCATAGCGGCCGCTAACGGCCACGCGCGAGCCGGGCTGTAATAGTCTGGTCTGCTGGGTGGAGTTGCGATGAGAGGGAAGTCTGGATGTGGAAAATGGCGGGCCCCCCATGGAGTGGGGGGGGGTCGTCTGGCTTGTTGTGAGGCTCTGGCGGGGTGGCAGGCCAGGGCTAGAACCCACCATGCCTCCCGGGCGCCTTATGAGCAGCTGGGCACAGGGAGAGCAAGTAGCAGCTCTGCTCCATGTCTGAGAGTCTCTGGTTCAGCATACCTGGGCGGATTGAAAAGAAACTGCTGCAGGGTGGGTGTCGATGATCCGGGCTGTGATAGTCTGGTCTGCTGGGTGGAGTTGTGACGAGAGGGAAGTCCGGATGTGGAAAATGGCGGGCCTGTTTTAAATCCCCTATTTACTGTTCCACCTAGTTCAGGTTAATTTATCAGCTACTGTCCTATCAAAACAACAAAAAGAATTTAAGTTCACTTTCAATTTAAGTTTAATTGAGCTAAGCTAGGTTGTTTCAATATGAGATCTTTCAAGGGGTTGGGAAAGAAACTTTAGGGTAAAACAGAACTGAGGACCAACCATAAAGGGTAGAGGAGCACTTTGTCTAACTATTTTATTTTTGGGATTACCACCAAACATAGCAAGTGGAAATGCTGTTAGGAGAATGTGGAAAGATAGGTCTCAGTGAATCTCAGTAAACTATGTTTGAAGTCCAGAGGATTCACTCAGTGAAACTCTGAATGCAGCAGTTATGTGTACCTAGGTCGAGAAGGCAACATGATGAACGACATCCTGCTGCGCAGGAGGAAGAGAGCAGCATGGAATGCTTTCAAAAGCATCTAAGAAATAGCTAAAAAGACAAAAGAACCTCCGGCTCCAGGGCACATCTCTTCAACTCCACCATTCTCCCTGCATTAACATACACCTCAGAGACCTGAGCCCTATGAAAGAAGGATGAGAATGCTATTCGGGTCTCCCAGAGAGGATTCTAAAGAGCTATACTTGGAATATCATGCCTCACTCAAGTGAAAGAAGGAATCCGGAGTTCCGACCTCCGTTGCTGTTCCAGAGTCAGGGGCGCTGTCTCTTTTGCCAAGGCATCGAAAATCAGATGGGCTGGACATGTAATGCGATTTGGCGATGATCGCTGGACTAGAGCCGTTATTGACTGGCGCCCCACGGGGACGTCAAAAGATCACATGGCTGCCCACCTACAAGATGGTCAGACTTTTTCGCCAAGACCCTGAGCGAGCGGTTTGAGGCTCTTTGTATTCATGAAGCAACCAGATGCCACTGGGCTACACTGGCATGTGATAGGGTCAAATGGAAATATTACTGGTGCCCGCTTGAGCAAATCGATGAATAGAGGGATGTTAAGTGACCAAGTGACCACACTAAGTCTTTGGAGGTGCTTATATGTAGGTTGGCAGGGACACAATGTTGAAGTTTCAGGTAATGATAATAATGGACCATCATGTCAAGGATAAAGTGTTGTAAAATGACAAAGTGTGGACCATGCATACACAGAATAAAGATATTTGTATCAAAAAATGTTTATAGGTGGATAGAAACTAAGAGGTAAAATATGTATAAAGGTTTGTGGGCATCACTGAAGTCTAGATTGGTCACACAGTTTGTGGACTGGAGCCACAAGATGACTTTTCTTCAGCTCAGTGATCAATATAGAGCCTTCAATGTCCAACCCAATATCTATATCTAGTAAGCGGTCAATAAATGCTTGTTAAATTAATCTTCCCTCATCTGTGTTCCAACTAGCAATTTTCCTTTAATTTTTATGTCCTGTAGATGGCACTCTTCCATAGTTTACAGCGATAATACAGGCTTTTATCCCCTTTTATAGTGGAAAATTGCTGAAAAATTCTTGATCTCAATTACCTTATCTGTAAAATATAATAACTAGACTTATCTCAGAGACAGTTGTGAGGGTTCAAGCAAAACATGCAAAGTGCTCAGTTTTGGCTTAGTAACCTATACCTATGACACAATGTAATCATTAGTTTTATTTTTATTAGATTATTACTTTATTGAATTAATATTTATGTATTTTTTGTCACTGTCTTGGCCATACATTTTTTAAGTATTTTATTATACCACCATGAGATATACAAATAAAAAAGATATACAATTAAAAAGTTCATATTTGGGTTTTGGTCATACAGTGTTCTAGCACCCGTCCCTCCACCAGTGCCCATCTCCCACCACCAACGTCCCCGGTTCCCTCCCCCTTCCCCAGCCCCCTCCATGGCAGGTTCTTTATTTCTTTCCCTTTCTCTCTCTTTCTCTTTTCCTTCCCTTCCAGACTATGGATTACAGAACATACATTAAGAGTATTAAGAGGTTGTCATGTGTATCCTTTTTGCCTCTATTTAATGCTCAGTTCTAGGTTGGCATTAGTACCCTCGACAATTATTAGCACACTGTTCCATTTTCTGTCTTACCTAACCTCTGACTCCCACACATTTGTGATAATTTCCACTTTTAAAAATTTTTTTTATTATACCACCGTGAAACATACAATTACAAAGGTGTTCATAATTGGTTTTTGGTAATACAGTATTCCAGCACCCATCCCTCCACCAGTGCCCCATTTCCACCACCAATGTACCCCTCCCCTCCCGCCCCCAGGCCGTCTTAATAGCAGGTACCCCAGTTTCCTCTCTTTCTCTCTCTATCTCTCTCTCTGTCTCTGCATCTCTCTCCCTCTTATTTTACACATTGTGGCTAGCCCTGTAGATATTTAGAGTTTATCACTTAAGTCTCTTTGTGTATATTCAGTGGTGAGTTTTAATCTGCCATTACCATTTCCCATATTTAGTAAAACACTGGTATCTATTTATATCCTATTAATGAATGCAGTCATTCTATATCTGTCCTTTTCCTTCTGACTAATTTCACTCAGCATGATAGTCTCCATGTCCATCCATTTGCAGGTAAATTTCATAATTTCATCTTTTCTGACAGCCGCATAGTATTCCATAGTGTAGATGAACCACAGTTTCTTTAGCCAGTCCTCTGTTCTCGGGCATTTAGGTTGTTTCCAGATTCTAGCTATAGTGAATAGCGCGGAGGTGAATAAAGAAGTACAGATAGTGTTTCTGCTATGTGTTTTTCGGTCTCTCAGGGTATATTCCCAGGAGTGCTATTGCTGGATCAAATGGGAGCTCAATATCTAGCTTTCGGAGGGATGCCCATATTGTTTTCCAAAAAGGGCTGGACCAGTCGGCACTCCCACCAGCAGTGGATGAGAGTCCCTTTTTCCCCACATCCACGCCAGCACCGGTTGTTCTTGCTGTTTTGGATGTGTGCCAGTCTCTGTGGGGTGAGATGGTAATGGCCATACATTTTTAATGGTATTGTATTTTGTTATAGAGAGAACATCCAAATCATGACTGTGTTCTAAATTCTTTTTTTGAAGAAACTAGCTCTTCACAAGTTTGAGGCTAAGTGTTTTGGGAGAGATATCAACTCTGACTAATGGGGTAGTAATCCTAGGAACTTAGTTAATACCTGTATTCCATTACCCAAAAAATGGGTGATTGGGTCAAGAATTCCAACCAGAACCTAAGCAATAGATAAATATATGTGTTAACATAGTTCACTTTTTGATTACACTTAATTGGGGCTTTGCAAGATACAATCTTAACATGAACAATTTTCATTAAAATGCATCATCACTTTTGAAAAGACCTCCTGCTCCATGTTTTGTCTGACCTTGGATATTGGTATCATAATATGTATATATAAATACACACACACATATATATGTGTGTATGCATATATACTATATTTATATGCAACCCTGGAAGAGATCCAGACCCATTCACTCCATACCCCCAGCTGCGCTCCTCGGCTGGCCCCATGTGGAAGCAATCCATGGAGCTGACCTCCCGGTAAGGGGCTTGGCCAGCCTCTGGCCGAGTCCAACATTGCTACGAGGGTTTGCTTACACGTGTGGTGGAGGGACCATGCTGGCGGACTCGGAACAGAGATTTGGGCTCTGACCTTTCCTCCACCTCCATGCCAGCTTCCCCGGAAGAGAGACACACCCACACCAGACCCACAGCTCCATTGGCTCTAGGCCATGAAGTGACCACATGATAACCTTAGGTAATACTGATTTTAGAATAAGTGCCTTCCCAGGATCTTTCACATTTATACACTGTATGCAGTTCTAGACAGGTTCTAACTGATACCCATAATCCCAGTAAGCCTAGCAAGAAGCCAGAGCAACCCACACATCATGCGGTCAGTCATTCTCAACATTCAGACTCCATAATTCCTCAGAGCTCCATCCATGAGAAAACCTGATCTTTCCCCTAAGTTTCATCAGTAAATGCTTGAGATGAGAGCCTTCTACTGAGAGTATACCACCTACATGGAAGAGCCTGGCAAGCTACCCGTGTTTTATTTGTTATGCCAAAAACTAGTTTCAGTTATGGACCTCAATTCCATGACCTGAACTATGGTTTGAAGCTCTTCCTGTCCCTGGAGCAAGCAGATGCCCTTGGGCTACACTTGCTTGTGACAGGACATATGGAGATGTTACTGGTGCCTGCTCGAGCAAATCGATGAACTACGTGAGGACAGTGATACAGTGATATATATGTATCTCTATATTTCTGTCATGCAAATAAATGCAGTCATTCTATATATGTCTTTTTCCTTCTGGCTAATTTCACACAACATGATCCTCTCCATGTCCTTCCATTTATAGGCAAATTTCATAACTTCATTTTTCCTAATATCTGCATAGTATTCCATTGCGTAGATGTATCACAGTTTCTTTATCCAGTCATTAATTCTCGGGCACTCTGGTTGTTTCCAGATTCTGGGTATTGTGAATAGTGCTGCTATGAACATAAAAGTGGGGATGGTGTTTCTGCTGTGTGTTTTTGGCTTCCCAGGGTATATTACAGGAGTGGTATGGCAGGGTCAAATGGGAGCTCAACTTCTAGTCTTTGGAGGAATGTCTGTATCGTTTTCCAAAAAGGCTGTATCAGTTGACATTCCCACCAACAATGGATGAGACTTCCCTTTTCCCCGCATCCACACCAGCACTTGTTGTTCTTGCTCTTCTGGATATGTGCCAGTCTCTGTGGTGTGAGATGATATCTCATTGTTGTTTTGATTTTCATCTCTCTGATGATTAGTGATGATGAGAATTTCTTCATATGTCTTTTGGCCATTCGAGTTTCCTCCTTGTCGAAGTTTCTGTTCATTTCTTCTCCCCATTTTTGATGGGGTTGTTTGTTTTCTTCTTATAAAGTTCTACCAGTGCCTGATATATCCTGGAAGCATCTGGGAGTCGGAGGTTGGGTGGGACAGAGAAGGGAACAGTGTGCTAACAGTTGTTGTAAGTGATACCAGCCTAAATCTGAGTATTGAATACAGGCAAAAGATACACATGATAACCTCTAAATGTATGTATCGCTCTCCACAGTGTGTAAGAGAAGGAAGAGAGAAAGAGAGAGAGAGAAAGAGAAAGAGAAAAACAGATAAAGAACTCTCCATGGAGGCAGGCTAGGGTGAGGGGAAGGCATTGGGGACATTGGTGATGGGAAAAGGGTTCTCTTGGAGGGATTGGTGCTGAAACAATGTATGACTGAAACCTGTACATGAACATCTTTGTAATTGTATATCTCACGGTAGTACAATAAAATATTTAAAAACAGGAAGCCGGAGTTATAGCACAGTGGGTAGGGCATTTTCCTTGCATGCAGCCAACCTGGGTTCGATCCCTGGCATCCCATATGGTCCCCTGAGCACTGCCAGGAGTAATTCCTGAGCAAAGAGCCAGGAGTAACCCCTGAGCATTTCTGGGTGTGACCCAAAAAGCAAAAAATAAATAAATAAGTAAATAAGTAAATAAATAAATAAAGGATCATTTCATATTAAAAATGCATCATCACTACCATGTCTAATATTTGTGGACAGAAATATAATTATTATCTCAATAATTAAACTTAGAAACTATTAGGAGATATGTGAGTGTTTTTGGTGATATTAGCAGTGTATATTTTTCCAGTATAAATCAAACTCAAGAACAATATGATATTTAAGAGCATTAGTGATTCTTTTATTATTTATACTGTAAACTATATGACTATAACTTGTTAAATAATATTTTAATAAAATTAATTTGCATTCTGTAAGAAAATAGTAAGGGAAAACAGACTTTGAAACCAGCCTATAAACCAGCCTATATTTTTGACCTATTGTTTGCTGAAGGGTTCTTGTGCTGGTGTGGGAAAGAGATATTGAGACATCAGAGGAGGGATGATGGCACTGGTTGAAGGGGTAATGTTGGACCACTGTATGTCTGAAACTCTTTTATTAGCAATATTATAAACTATGATGCCCAAATAAAAATTGAAAGACAACAAATTAGTATATATTCTATGGCTTGTTTAAATAGGACCATAAACTCTATTGTTATTCACATAAAGTTGAGTTTAAATTTTATTATTTATATAAATTATTTTATTTCTATATTTCCATGATATCAAAAATTTGAAAACCATGTCCTTTATTACTTATAGAGGAAGCACTGGAAGTAGAATAAATTTTGGAATCAGACATTCTGGTTTCCAGTTTCATTTCTACTACTTGCTACTCATTGAATGTGGGCATACTTTATTTTTGCAAATTGCAAAAAAAAGTGATAATAGAAACTTTTAGAGAGCTGTGGTAAAGAATAATGAGGCTACACATATAAAACTCATGGTGATTAAATGTAATAATAATTATAAGACTCATGGTCTTATAACTATTATTACATTTTTTTCAAATAGGACAAGATTATGCCACCCGGACGGCAGAGCCTGGCAAGCTACCCATGTCGTATTTTTATATGCCAAATACCAGTAACAATTATAGACCTCATTACCATGACCTGATGGAATTGTTTGAGGCTCTTTATGTTCCTGGATTAAGCAGATGCCCTTGGGCTCTACTAACATGAGAAAGGACATATGGAGATGTTACTGGTGTCTGCTCGAGCAGATCGATGATGAAGCGGGAGGACAAGTGACAAGTGAGGACATTGAGAATTGTCTTTCAAAAAGGTTTGGCGTGAAGGCATGCAAAGGCATGTTAGTTTTGGATTATAAATATTAAGTATTTTTGTTTATTAATTTCTAAGTGGTGAAGAGTTACTTTGTATTTAGGTTTGATCTCGTTCAATATGAATTTGATATTATTCAGGCTTATGATGCTGTAAGTAGTAAGCTTGTGGATAATTATAGGAACATTTGTATTGTTTAGTCCCTATCCATTTAGAATTATGGAAAGCTTAGAAAGTTATTGAATATTTTTCCTTACTATAATCTATACCCATCAATTTCTCTGCACATTGTTTCAGTGCCATTGAAGAATTTTCTTTTATTCTTCCAGAACTTCTTCATGAAATGTCTTTTATTTTTGAACTATATTATTTTGTGTTACTGTGTAGTTCATAATAAGAAAATTGAAAAAGTATGTGTGCAATCATGCTGTAAACAGTGACCTAACCACTAAATGTGAGCTGAGAGAGAAGTAGCTCCCCCTTCATAAATTCTTATTATTGAAACAGTTCCTACTTCAGATCCTAAGCCTGAAGAAAGAATTTTGTTCTTTATAGTGGGTTTGTTTTTGGATATGGATATCTTAAATTATTTTACTTGAAATAAAATTTTAGTTTCTCTTGGATCTCAGTTCTAACACTGACAATAAGAAACCATTAAAAAATCTCTCAATTGGGCGGGCGATAGCCCAGCGGGTAGGGCGCCTGCCTTGCCGCGGCTTATGCCGGCCGGGTTCGATCCCGGCATCCCATATGGTCCCCCGAGCACCGCCAGGAGTAATTCCTGAGCGCAGAGCCAGGAGTAACCCCTGAGCACGCCGGGTGTGACCCAAAAGCAAAAAAAAAAAAATCTCTCAATTATGTCCTATTCCCAGTGGCATGATGGCCATGTCCTTCTCATGCCAGTTGGATGCGTCCCAGTTCTCAGCTGGAGAGTGAACGAGCTTGAGTATCTAAGGAACCTTCTTGAAACAGGCGAATAAACATATCCAGGTCTGAATTTGTTTGAACACTGGTAAAGTTACACTAATGATTTAGTTGTTCCTTTTTATTATTCAAGTTGAATGCAGAAGAAAGAGCTTTTGAAAGTGAAGACAGAAGTAGAACAAGACAGAAGTTTTATCTTTATCTTAATAAGTAATAATAGTTATTATTACTTATTAAGATAAAGTCAAAGGCAAGATGATATGATGGTTACAGAAATTGGCTTGGAGCTTCCTAGGTTCGGATTTATATTGCTACTTAGAATTTGTGCAATGTTGGGAAGGGAATCTCCTCTGTGTGCTGGTATGAAATAGCAATAAAAGCAGAACTTGGATGAGAGAGAACACTAGACTCACAGATCATGTGAACACCTCCCATCTCTGCCCCAAATGATGTAAATCAGAAGATGCTTAAATACCAAATGATCTCACTTATTTGTGCTGTATAGAATTGACTGGCAAGAGGTTCAGGTAGTAGTACAGTGGGTAGGGTGCTTCTGTTGCACGTCCACACATGAGGTTTGATTCCTGGCACCCTATAGAGTCCCCAAGCCCTACCAGGTGCTATCTCAGAGAGTAGAGCCAAGAGTAATCCCTAATTACAGGTAGGTTTAACCCCCAAATGAATAGAATGGCAAAGGAATGCAAGGTACCAGAGAGAGTCAAACACTTGGTCCTAGATTACAGTAATGAAAAGGCCAAGGAAGAAGAGAAGTTGAGGGGGAATAATAAGTAAAGAAGGGGAAGTAGGGTAACAGAGGTAAGTGTTAGGGGGCCTTGGATACTTTGTAGTGTAGAGATGAGATATAGGTAGATATATAAATAACAGGGCCATCAATAATGAAGCATGAGATCAAAAGTATGATACATAATCTTTTTTCTGCAAATAAAATATTACATATCTTTGTTATACATATATAAATTATGTTCCTATTGTAGGAAGCGGACTGGGTGGAGGGAAAGGAATCTGAGGACATTGGTGGAGGGAATTTGACATTGATGGTGGGATTGCTGTTGGAATATTGTATGACTGAAAACCTAACATGGACACAATTGTAAATCACAGTGCCTGAATTAAACATTATTTTAAAATATTGCATGCATGGGATAGATATACATATATATTTATATCACACACAAAACCATCTCAGGGTGTAGCTCTGCTCACAATCAGGGTTGTCCTGCTGGTCTCTAGCACCCCAGGACCAAACAGCAGTGTATTCAACTATCTGACCTAGTTGGCTAAGAATTTCTGGGAATGATCCAAATCCCTGAGCACCTATTGGGATATCAAGACTCCCTCAAAGAATAAAAGCAGAACCTACCGTATGGCGCCTGTAAGGACAAGAATGACTAAAAAAAAAAAAAAACTGGTAATATTCCCTAGAGTCTTATAATATTCAATGTGGTCCCTATAAGGATACCCATGACATTCTTCAAAGAAACTGACCAAAAACTATTGTATGGAATAATAAACCTCCTCAGATAGCTAAAGCAATCCTTGGGAAAAAGAAGATGGGAGGCATAACCTTTCCCAATCTCAAACTGTACTACAATTCAGTAGTAATTATAACAGCACGGTACTGGAGTAAAAACAGACCTGTGGACCTATGGAATAGAGTTGAGTATCTTGACACATATCCTCAAATGCATGATCATTTAATCTTCGACAAAGGAGCAAAAAGTATGAAATGGAGCAAGGAAAGCCTCTTAAACAAGTGGTGATGGGAAAACTGGGCAGCTACGTGTAAAAAATTGAATTTGAACCTCTGTCTAACACCTTGCACAGAAGTCAGATCAAAATGGATTAAAGATCTCAATATCAGATCTGAGTCCATAAAGTATGTCAAAAGAAAATATAAGAAAAACCCTTCACAAGATTGAAGCTAAAGGCATCTTCAAGATAAAACACCGCTAGCAAAGCAATTGGAAGCAAAGATAAACATATGGGACTAAATGAAACGAAAAAAGCTTCTTCAAATGTACCTTAAAAGAAACCTCAAAAGAAATGGTGACCAAGATACAAAGATAATCCACAGAGTGGGAAAGAATATTCACCCAGGACTCATCTTATAAGGGGTTAATATCCAGGATATATCAGGCACTGGTAGAATTTTACAAGAGGAAAACAGTCAACACCATCAAAAAATGGGGAGAATAAATGAACAGAAACTTCGACAAGGAAGAAATTTGAATGGCCAAAAGACACATGAAAAAATGCTCATCATCATTAATCATCAGAAAGATGCAAATCAAAACAACAATGAGATATCATCTCACACCACAGAGACTGGCACACATCCAAAACCGCAAGAACAACAGGAGCTGACGTAGATGCAGGGAGGAGAAAGGAACTTTCATCCATTGTTGGTGGGAATGTTGACTGGTCCTGCCTGTTTGGAAAACAATATGGACATTCCTCCAAAAACTAGAAATTGAGCTCCCATTTGACCCAGCCATACCACTCCTGGGAATGTACCCTAGGAGGCCAAAAACACGCAGTGGAACAGCATCTACATTTCTGTGTTCATAGCAGCACTATTCACAATAGCCAGAATCTAGAAACAACCAGAGTGACCAAGAACAGATGACTGAATAAAGAAACTGTGGTACATATACACAATGGAATACTATGCAGCTGTTAGGAAAAATGAGGTCATGAAATTTGCCTATAAATGAATGGACATGGAGAGGATCATGCTGAGTGAAATTAGCCAGAAGTAAAAAGGACAGTTATAAAATGACTGCATTTATTTGTGGGATATAAACAAAAAGCATGATACCAATATCCATGGCCAGGCAAAACATGGATTGGAAGGTCTTGTCAGTGGGTGGAATCTATTGCTAGTGTGTGGGAGTCAGAGGTTAGATAAGACAGAGAAAGGGAACAGTGTGCTAATAATCATTGGAAATGATAATACCAGCCCTAAAACTGAGCATTGAATAGAGGCAAAAGGGTATTACAAGTCACAATGAGTAAGAAGGAAGAGAGAGAGAGAAGAGAGAGAGAAAGCAAAGTGCTGCTATAGAGGCAGGATGGGGGGGAGGGGAAAGGAATCAGGGGACATTGGTGGTGGGAAGTGGGCTCTGGTGGAGGGGAGGGTACTCTACACTGTATGACTGAAACCTAAACACGAACATATTTGTAATTGTATACCTCACGGTAGTATAATACAATTTTTTTAATAAAAAATACTCACTGATCTCCTGATAATTGATTCATTGCCTTGACCACTACTATTGTAAAAGTCATCCTTCCATCAAAATTGGACAAAAACCATCACCATTTATGGACTACACATGGCTATAGTCAATTATGTCACTGTTTAACAATTGGACATTTGATGATGGACTATGTTCTGGGTTCAGGGACTGGTTGAGAGATGTTTTATAATTTCTCCATTGTATCACTCAATAAACTTTGATCTGGGTATAGGGATTGATTGACATATTGTATTATAGTTTTTTTCTTGTATTGGCCCCATATATAGAATTATTATAGCTCCTTCTTTGTATTCTCCCCATAGAATTATTGTACAACCACCTTTGTATTTCCCCCATAGATAGAATGTGTCCGTTTGGTTTTTTAGGACCAGAGTGGATATTGTTTATTTACTTTATGTTAATATTTTCATTCCTAAGCATCCATTATATTCCCTAACCCTAAATCCTCTATTGCCTATAAAATTAATTTGAGTTTCTAAAACCCAAAAAACAAAGGGTCCCATCATGGGACTAGATAGACCAAGACAAGCTGACAGAAAGCTCCCTGGTTTCAACATGATATGGATATTTCATTTTCCACATCCGGACTTCTCTCTTGTCAGACCTCCACCCAGCAGACCAGCCTATCAGCGCCCGGCGCAGCCTGCGAGCGGCAGCGGTTCATCAATAAATGCTGGACTTAGAGATGCCTACAAAGAGTATGCTACCTGCATGGCAGAGCCTGGCAAGCTACCCGTGTTGTATTTGATATATATGCCAAATACCAGTAACAATTATAGACCTCATTCGGAATGGATTGAGGCTCTTTATGTTCCTGGAGCAAGCAGATGCCTTGGGCTCTGCTAGCATGAGACAAGGACATATGGAGATGTTACTGGGGCCGCTCGAGCAAATCGATTATGAGCGGGAAGACAGTGACAGTGATACAGTGATATGGATATTAATCAAGACATTAACCAAGATAATAATAAAAATTCATTTGGTTTTTTTCCTGCTGCCAAGGTGGTAGGCAGGCGCCTACCTGGGCCAGCCTGGGCAGAGGGAAGCTGGGGCCAGTGCTGGCCCCTTGTGCCTCGCGCCCTCGTCTCTGTCCTTCCTCTTACTGCCCTTGGCCATTCGCCTGCCCTGGCGAGGATGTGGCTGGGCCCCTCGGCACGTGCTCCACACACCCAGATCAGGAAATGCCGGGGCTCAGAGCACCTCAGTGGGCCGAGGGCTGGTCCAGCCATTCCGTGCAGGTGCTGAGACCAGGCTGAGGACAGGACCTGGGGGCCTTGATGTGTGCTTGACTTTGCTGCCTACTGGGAGGGGCTCGGAGAGGGGGACAGGCCACAGGCGCACATGCACACACACACACACACAGATACACACCTAGGCCAGGGGCTACAGTCTAGAAACACAAGCACAGACACACGGCAGGGACTGACAGTCTAGAACTGTCTTTCCCAAGGGACACTTGCAGAACAGGGTGTGGGCTGTAGGGCAGTGGTGGATTTTATAGAGGACAGATTCCCACAGGGTCCTTGGCTTTTTTTTGGGGGGAAGGAGGGTCACACCCGGCCATGCTACCCTCACGGCAGAGCCTGGCAAGCTACCTGTGTCGTATTTGATATGCCAAATACCAGTAACAATTACAGACCTCATTCCCATGACCTGATGGAATGGTTTGAGGTTCTTTATGTTCCTGGAACAAGCAGGGGTCCTTGGGCTCTACTTGCATGAAACAGGACATATGGAGATCTTACTGGTGCGTGCTCGAGCAAATCAATAATGAGCGGGAGTACAGTGATACTTAAGGACCCTATTGGGTTAAGGAAAAAAATGATTTTGGGCTTGAGGAATATGGTTTAGGTTATGTAACTAGATGCCCTTTTACCTGCATTTTGTTTATAAAAAAATTAAAACAAAAAGGGAGATATGTTGGATCCCTTTAAGAGATTCAAGAAATCCTGTAAAGGGATGGCTTGTACTTCTTAATGGAATGGCCAATATCCAAATTATGGGGACTTAAAAGAGTTGGAAAAGCAGTTGAGTTGCTAGTTGACAACTCAATATTTCACTAAGGAGCTAGAAGATAGCGCAGTGCTTAGGAGGAACTGGGTTCTCAGCCTGGCTGGCAGGAGTGGGTTGGAGGAGCAGAGAGTCTGATGGGATAGAGTTAGAGGAGCAGAGAGGAGGGTTAACTGAGCTTTCCTAAGGACAGAGCAAGGAAATAGTTGGAAGAAAGGCTTAGAGTGACTTCAAAGTCTCTGGACTGGTTCGAATCTGATACTGTTAGTTAGTCAGACAGCTGAAAGCTGTGTGTTGGAACACTGTATAACTGAAACCTAATCATTAACCTAATCATTAGCCTTGTAATGGCCTATCTCAGGTGATTAGATAAAAGACATATAGAAGTCATTCAGGAAAATAAAATATGTTTTTATTTACGCCATAGATTTTGAATTCTCAGAGCTTTCTATGCAGTGGGTTAGTTGTAAGGCCAACTAAAGATTTATTAAGTGAATAATTAAATTTTAAGATGCATTCTATTTTCAATCATGCATATTTTTAATTTTATTTTTGGGCCTTCCAAGTAGGTTCAGGAGGGCTGGGGGCCTAACTAATGATTTCATAGGTTGGGGGTCAGGAGGTGAGGGATTGGACCGCCCCTAATGATGTTCAGGACTTTCTCCTGGCTTGCTCTCAAGGATTACTCCTGTTGGGTTCGGCAGATCATGTGTAGTGCTATGTAAGGCATGTACCTACCTGCTATACTATCTTTTTAACCCCAACCAACTAGTGATTCTTGACCAGCTTGGGGATGGGTGGTTCACCAAGAATGCCATGGTGCTCCAGTCTGTGATGCTGGTCTCAGAAATACATTTGATGATTCTCAGCAGATTAAACTTGGACCATTTACATGCTTCACCTGCATCCTAAGCACTGTGCTATCTTCTAGCTCCTTAATCAAATGTATATTTTAATGTTTCACAGAGCAGACATTAGTGCATTTTTGGTGGTTTTCTCCCAAACAATACTCAGGACACCTGAAAATTATTCCTCATAGTACTTGGCCAACTGGGCCAGGCAGTTCAGTGTTTGAGAAAGTATTGTCATTCAGTTCACCGTATTGCCAAAGGACATTAGAGCTATACCTAGAATGTGCTCTTGGAGCAAAGCAGGGCCAAGGATCAAACTCAGAGGCTTGCATATACAAGCAGATGCTTTATACAAGCAGATGTTTTTAAAAGCTTTAAGCTATCTGTCTGCCCAAGAACAGATTACAAACTCTTATCTAGGGTCAGGTATTATATTCTTTAAAAAATTGGCCACCACCAGCAGTACTGTCAGACTACTTCTGGCTCTATGCTCCGTGGGTAGCTGCTGCCATCACTAGGGAGATCATGCAGTGATAGAAACTGAATCCAGAGCTAATGTGCTTCAACAAAGCAAGTACTTCAGCCCTTATCCCTGCTCCCTACTCTTATGTATTTAAAAAATTTATTTTAATTATACAAAATTTCAATTGAAGCATTTAATAACTTTGTTAGTTAAGTACTCTAAACCCAGGAAAGAATGAAGGAAGGAAGGAAGGAAGGAAGGAAGGAAGGAAGGAAGGAAGGAAGGAAGGAAGGAAGGAAGGAAGGAAGGAAGGAAGGAAGGAAGGAAGGAAGGAAGGAAGGAAAGGAAGGAAGGAAGGAAGGAAGGAAGGAAGGAAGGAAGGAAGGAAGGAAGGAAGGAAGGAAAGAAAGAAGAAAGGAAGGAAGAAAAATGTATAATTGGTATGATGGACAAATATGGGCCAAAATTTCACCAAACTCTCTTAGAGGGACCTTTTCTCAATAAAGTTTGGAGTTGCTCCTGTGGTCATTCTATAGAAGCTGAATCCATTTTTTTCATTCATGCCTTGAACTTTCTCCACGCTCTCAGCATTACAAAGCTGTCTCATTACAAAGCTGTCAGAGTTCTGCTCTAATTTTTACGGATGGTTTCCTTTGTCAGAATAATTTTAACCCTTTGTACCCATCAAGATGATCTCTAGCAGCTTCTGGGAGATTTTCCTTATTTTTGTTTGGATAAACCACCTTTTTTCTCTCTCATTTTTTTCCCCATAATTTGCAGTACTTTATCTATTAGAACCTGTTCCTTACTGTAACTATTTGTAAATTTGGTTCATATTGTTTACTTGGTTCATGTTGTTCCTTCAAAGTTGATTATCCTAAAGTTAGGAATATCACTAATTTTTTTACTTCTAGAAGCAAGTACATGTTTTCCATTCAGTATTTGCAGCATAAAAATTAAGTTGGTTATAGGGTTACATTTTGTTTAAAAGTTTGAACACCTTGCATGTGCTCTGGATAGGATTCATAAGTACTGAACAATCAGGTATATAAATGTTGATGGTTTACTCTGAATTGCATTATGTAGAACGTTTTTAGTCTTCTATTAGGTACTGGAAATTTTTATTTTTCAGAGCTATTCGAATGTTGATTTTTAAAACAATAATATTTAAGCCATTTCGTAAAAGTAACTGTATACTTCTCAGTTCTGACACATCATTGTACTGAGAGGCAATGCAGATAGCTGTTTAGGTGTGAACAATGCTGTGTCACTTACAGCCTATATGACTCATGTAACAGTATCACATCATAGAGTTGGCATGACAGTGTAAAGAAAATATAGGTAAAGTGCTTAAGGATGAGAATTTAAAGAAGCGTTGGTAAATTTCTTCACACAATACTTGGCATATGGCTAGCTAATACTCAATCACTGCATTATTACACTAAAATTAATGTTATTTGCATTCAGTTATATATGTTTGCCCCTTACTCGGAAGTGTGAGTTTAAATGGGTTAATAATTTGTTTTCTTGGTCTTTGTGTTTCTAGACAAGAGTACATGCCTGGTGCTAAGTAAATGCTGACAGCAAAGAACATGGAGGAAAGATTTCTCTTGCCCTAGAGGTGAACGTGAACTTGCTTGCCCCCTGTCATGGATATCCATCCAAAGAACGTTTTTGTCTTGCTCTCATCAACCTCATATTAACCCTGCTGGTTTTCATTTATTTTATAATTCGATCATGATGAATTTTAAAATCCATTCTAACTTCAAAGATCTCTGGAGACTAGCTTCATCAGTCTGACATAATGTTCATTTACATTTCTTGGTTCTTCATTTCCTTGTATGAGGTCTAAGAATTATTCCAATAAAACACTTTTAAGATTACATTACACATACTATGTGCTATTTATTTCTGGCTACATATTCAAATTAACAAGCAAAAATTGCTTATGTCCTGATCAATTATTACAAACTGTAATGTTATTCTGTTATTGTTTGTTTAAAAAACAAAGAACCTGAAATATTTTTTGTAATCTTTTATGCTAATAGCTTTAGTGGAAAATATTTACACACATACAAAAATTCAGTCAATTCAAGTTCAAGGAGCTGTTAGAGGTGATCCAGTGTACTCTCCCAGGATGGTGAGTCTTTGGTGGCCCTCATGATAATTTTGGCTTTTGACTGGACTTTTATAGAAAGGGGAAACACATTATTTCTAAAGTCATGTACTTTGCTGGATAGTTTTAATTTGTGGGGAATGATTTCCCATGCTATATATAACTCACTGTTCTAAAAAGTGCATAGATTAGGGAAAATCACCTCTTCCCATGATACTTTCAATATGTAAAAAAATTAGCATATTTTCCCTTGGATGCTAAAAGTTAATGTATTGTACTGATGAAGACTAAAAGTTTTTTGATCAGGAAGGCATATCACTTTAATTGAATCCTAGATCTACTTAACTGAACAGTAGTCGAGGTACTGAAATAATTCAGGTGCCTAATGATAGACAAATGCATGAAGATGTGGTTTATTACACAATGTCATACTGCTCAGCTATAAAATGCCTTTCGTGATAATAGACACGGGATGGGAAGGGGTTATGCTAAGTAAAACAAATTAGTAGAAGCAAGACAAAGGAACCAGCAAAACTCAATGGATTCGGAATTTTGTCCTCAGACCACGTAACTTTGGTTACTGCAGACAGTATAGGGGAGGTGTGTTTTAAGGGTGATACTGTGGATATGGGAATAAAGAAAGCGTTATCCAATGCTAGTAGGATTGTCAGTTGGCTCAACCTTTTTGGGAAAATAATATGGATATTTCACACAAAAAAAAAACCAGTTGAGCTTTCATAGGGCCCAGTAATTCTACTTTTGGACATCTACCATAAACACTCTAAATAGAAAAGAAATTTTTGCTTTTATATTTTCATTTGCAGCATTTTCACAATGATCAAAATACAAACACAACCCAGATGTCAAAGACAGATGACTGGAAAAAGAAATTATGGTATGTATATATATATATATATATATATATATATATATATACAGCGGAATATGACTTGCCATTAGAAAAGTAGAAACAATGCATTTTGCCATTACATGGATGGAACTAAAGTATAGCTGAGTGAAGTCAGCCAGAAGAAGAAAGACAAATATGTCCCGTGTGTATATGGAATATAAAATAAAGAAACAATAACAAAACAGAAAGTACTGAGAAAACAATAAATGGTCCAAAGTAACAGAATCTAAGACAGAATAGAACTTACCAGAGTATTGAGTAGTGAGAGGGGTAGAGATAATGAGGCAGCTGGGGCACAGATGAAGAGGAGACCCCAAGAGAGTGATGGAAGAAAACAGGCATTATGGTGGAGGGGCTGGTGTTGGAACTCTGTGGGCATAAATCCTACCATTGACAGTAATGCGAATGTACTTTATGGGTACTAAAATAAAATACATAAATGGGAGATGGATTCTAATGGACAGCAGTGGAGAGATATTGGTACTTTGGTAAGAGTTATTATATGCTAATGTATATTTTGAAGAGATATAAAATCGTATCCTTCAAACATATCTAGGCATGTAATTACTTAAATTATAAAATCCATACTTTAATCCATATTTTCATAGATAGATTAAAAAAGTAGAGCATTTGCATAAATTTCTCAATATTACGTTCATTCACTCAGGTACAAGTTTGATAAATTTACAAATTTGTAACTTATTGAAATATATACAATTTTATAACAATACAATTTTATAATTTACCTCAGAAAATGACTGTGAACAAATCTAAACTTAGTATGTAAATGAAATTGAAGACCTTGCTGTACCATAGCCGATTCATTTTCTTCTCTCTAGCCCCATGGGCTGCCACAAAACTATATTTGTTATTTAGTACTCAACCTTTGAGCATTAGTATTCCATCAAACAAACAATACAATAATGAGCTGATTTGAAATAAGGGAATAACAGATGAGATTAAATTTTACATGAAAGTAGGAATTGTCTGAGAAGTAAGAGCCTATTTCTTTTGCATCTAGGCTGAAGTCATTCTAGACAGTCAAGAAGTCCTGGAAGTCATTGGCAATCAAGAAGACAAGCTGGACTTAAAGGGAGATGGAATGAGAACAAACCAGAACATTTCTCCATCCCTTACAGATAATACTGGTGATATCAACGGCTCTGGGATTCTTTGCCATGCAGCTTCACATGACTGGCATAGATCAGGGGAAATGAAGGAGGAGCTGTGTACCTGGGAGGCTGCAGAGCTGACTGGTGCTCCATGCCAATAGTTTTCACAATGGCCAGACACAAGTTTTAAGAGCTATAAAGGCTCCTGGGACTCAAATTCATCCTCGGAGAAAAATGGTGGTTCATGCTATTATGTCAAAAGATCACATGGCCGCCCATCTCCAAGATGGTCAGACTTTTCGTCAAGACCCTGAATGAACGGTTTGAGGCTCTTCATATTCCTGAAGCAACTAGATGCCATTGGGCTACACTGGCATGTGATAGGGTCAAATGGAAATGTTACTGGCGCCCGCTAGAGCAAATCGATGAATAACGGGATGTCATGTGATCAAGTGGCCATGTTATTATTATTATTATTATATTATTATTATTTTTCTTTTCAAATGTTGTAAGTGATAATACCAGCCTATAACTGAGTATTGAATACAGGCAAAAAGATACACATGATATCCTCTAATGTATGTATCACAATCCACAGTGTGTAAGAAAAAAGAAGAGAAAGAGAGAGAGAGAGAGAGAAAGAGAAAAGATATAAAGAACTCTCCATAGAGGCAGGCTAAGGGGAGGGGGAGGGAATCGGGTACATTTGTGGTGGGAAATGGTCACTGGTGGAGGGATGGGTGCTGAAACATGTATGACCGAAACCCAGACATGAACATCTTTGTAACTGTATATCTAATGGTGGTATAATAAAATATCCAAAAAATTTTTAAATCCTGTTGCCAAGAATTTTTTTTTATAAATTTGAGTCACCCTGAATTAAAAAAGTTATTCACAATCAAGTTTCAGACACTCAACATCAATCCCTTCATCAGTATCCGCATCCCTCCGCCAATGTTCCCAGTCTCCGTCTCACCCTCTAGCATGCCTCCATGGCAGGCACCTTGTTCTCCTCCCTTTAGGCATGTGTACAGTAGTGTGACTGGTAGGATATCATGAATATCATTTTACTTCCTTTCAGCATCCCCTTTTCCACCAAGAAATTTGAAGCCAAACAGGATAGAAATGTTGGGAAATCTATTATCAGCTCATGATTTTTGATGCAACACAGCATGGCTTATTGTATTGATGAAATACAGTTACACGCATTAAAATATATTGACTGGAGTTATATATGTTCAAAAAATAATCTCTGATGTCATTTTCTATGTTTCCAAGATTTACATAGTGGTGGGAATGGGGGGAATAGCTCAGGCAGTAGTGTACATTCCTATCGTGTTAGGATTTAAGTTGGATCCCTGAATTATATACAGTCCGCCACCCTCACCTCAAGAAACACTTGGATTTGCTCTGGTGGCCCTTGAGCACGTTTGGGCTAAGAAACTCTGTACTCCTGGGGCTGAGCACTAAACCTTAGCCAGTATTGATCCTCTGTTGATTAGAGTGACCACACCTCCACACCTGGTACTGCTGTGAGTAGCCACTAATAAAAGGCTAAATACTTTCATAAATGACATTAAAGATCTATGCTGGGGCCTGTGAGATATACAGGAATTAAGCTACTTGTCTTACATGTGTTCAACTCCAGTTTAACTTCCCAGTATCACATATTGTCCCCAGAGCACCACCAGGAGGGGTTCCTGTGAACTAGCAGGTGTGACTCAATCCTTCCTCCTCACAAAAGACCTATTTCTCCTATCTCTCCCTGGCCTTTTTTAAAAAAGTTAAATTATTTATTATAATACTGTGATTTTCACAAGTTGTTCATAATACAGTTATTATAGGCGTTAAATGTTTCAACATTAGTCCCACCACCAGTGTGACCTTCCCTCCAAGGCCCCCAGTTTCCCACCCACCACTCAAGCCTGCCCCATTGCAGGCACAAACTAATTACTTCATATTGTTTGTCGCAACACAAAGGCAAATGGAATTATTAAAATTTAGATCAAAAGAGTCCATTTGTGGTCATTGTTATACTCATACTGATGTTACTAAAACCATTGCTGAGAATCTACTGTCCTGGTCAATGCTAGTTGAACCTTCTGAGTTACTGAGAACTTTCTGTGTTCTGGTTCATTGAGATTGGTGGGTTTCTATGCAACTTTCCCCCTTAGATTGCTATAACCTCTGGGCTGAGAGTAATATGGAATTTGGAGGAGTCACACAGCCACATAAGTAGTCCAGGATCTGTGGAGCTGAAACAATTTTGGTGACTTGATGAGATTCGCTTGTGGAACTGCTACATTTCTATGTGGGAGGATGCTGGGCCTTTAGGCAGAAAGCAGGAACTGTCCAAGCCCATTCGGAGAAGGGCCTTGAGTTCTCAGTCCAGACGAGTCCACCCTGGGGAGATTCTGTAGCATCAAGTTCTTTTGAAGATTAATTGTAGAACTGGGCTGCTTCTCTGTTGGCAAGGTGGTGGGTGTGGGAGAGGGCTTCTGGGTTTTTTCTGGGTGGGTGGGTGACTTGGTCCACCCCCATTCTGAGACTATCCCGGGAGTTTTCAGCCTATAGACTGGTCCCCCCTGGGAAGTTTCAACTGCTCATTGTTCTTTAGGAGATTAGTTGTGAAGCTGGGCCATTTCTTTGCAGAAAAGACGGCAGGTGTGGGCAGAAGCTCTGCATTTTCCTCCTTATTTTTAACATTTGGTTAGTGACAGAACTATGTTGATAATTACTCTTTTTATGGGTGTTTTAAATTTTTATTGATTTATTTATTCTTTGTTATTATACCACGTGAGATACACAATTACAAAACTGTTCATGATTAGGTTTCAGTCATACAGTGTTCCAGCACCCATCCCTCTACCAGTGCTCTTTTCCACTACAGATGTCGCTTGATTCCCTCCTCCATCCCCCAGCCTGCCTCTAAGGCTAGCACTTTGCCTCTCTCTCTCTCTCTCTCTCTCTCTCTCTCTCTCTCTCTCTCTCTTACATATAGTTGCTTGCAATACATACATTTAGGAGTTTAGGAGTTACCATGTATATCCCTTTGCCTACATTCAATGCTCAGTTTTAGGTTGGTATTACCATTTCTAACAATTATTAGCACACTGGTTCCTTCTCTGTCTAACGTAACCTCTGACTCCCACAGACTTGTGGTTAATTCCAACCACTAATAAGCCCTCCTGATCCATGTTTTGTGTGACCTTAGATACTAATATCATGCTACATGTTAAAATATATTTTATGGGTATTTTTGATATAGTCATCAAAGACTACAATATAATATAAGCAGTTATTTTCTTTTTCTTATAAAATTCTGTGTTGCTTTTCATATTTCATTTTTTAACCCATTTGAAATTTAGATTTTGTTCATATGGATAAATGTCAAGGCATAATTATTTGATTACAATCTTTCTTCTTGAAATTCTCACTTATATTCATCAGTCCTATTTATCATTTCAAAAAATACTTCCTGTGGGCAGAAGATGACTCAGTGACTGAAAGCTGATTCATCTGTCAGAGGATTGTCTGTCCATCTGTCTGAGGACTGTCTGTCCAATCTTGGTTCATCTCTCCCCCTTACACTGCCTGCACCAGCTACCCCAGAGTCTGGGGCCCCTAAGGAGGGAAATAATTCTATAATGCATCTATTTTTGACTTTGTTCTTTCTTTCATTTGAATTTCCTGTGACTTGTTCTTGGCTCTCCTTTATTTTCCTACAGGTTCATTTTGGCTGTTTATATCTCCACTTCAGTTCTGTATTTGCAAATCACTCTTATGCATATTTCTAGATACTTCTACTTTGTGGTCACAGACACTTTGCAAGGAACAATTGCGAAGCTAAAATCATTGCCTTTGCTTCTTTTTGTTTTCCAATTTTGGGAGCACCAATTAGAATATTGGTGCTACATTGATGCGATAATCATTCTAGCCTCAGTTTATCCTTATGGAACTATTGATGTTTCCAATCTAAAAATCACAGAACACTTTTTTTAGTCACATGAATAACTGCCTGTCAGGGAATTGAAACTCACTCTTGGAATTATTTGCATTTCTGTTTTTCTAAACCAAAGGTTGATCTTTGGACTTTACGTTTTGGTTATAATCATTTGTCATGTGAGGAAACTGCAGACTTCTTATCTCTCACTAAAGGAACCTACTTCCAAATGGTACTACATGAGTCAAATTGAAGGCAAGGTTCTAGCATAAATGGTTAGGACCAGGACTCTGCTAATTCTTTGAATGTTGTGTAGTTGTCTAAGCCATTATTCAACTTTGGTATGAGATCTATTTGTGACCCATCATTGGAAATAAGGCTGATATCTCCTCTAGATCTATTTATTCCAATCAATTTCTCTATGCTTTAGTCTATCTTATAGTCTCATTTTTCAAGGGAGTTTAACATTTGGATTCTGTGTTGAAATAAAGTTTATAAGACTCCTTCCTCAAAGAAATTTCTAGTAGGAATAGAGGAAATCTTTAAGGAAACTGGCACTTAAAAAATGAAGGGATATCACCACTGGGGGAAAAACTCTCACAAATGTGAATTACACAGCTTGCATGAACTCTGCAATGTTAGTCTATAAATGGCATTGATATATCTGGCTACCAATTTAGAAATAAGTAGAGCTAGGTTCTTACCTAATGTTATGTGATAAAATGAATTCTAGGTGGATATAAAAGGGCAAAGCCATCCAAGTTTGGAGAAAAAATAGGTAGGAGTAAATATGTGATCTTGGAAAGATGAGAAAAAAGGATTTATGAGAGATTTATTCTTATAAAATAAAAAATTAAATATGTTTAATGACTAAATGAGATAAAGAATAAATTTAATATTTTTAAATGTATTGTTAGATGCTAATGCTGACTTCTAAATGAAACCAATGAACTTGTATAAAATTATAAATGAATATATAAGAGCATGGATGAAAAACTTGGAAGCTACTTCAAGAGATAGGAAAGTTGCAAAAGAAAAGTTTTATTTTTTGATAATTAAAATTTTTTAGTTAAAAATATAAATATTCACTTTTTAAGTTGACAAATGATTAAAAATTATCAATGGTGTTGATAAAGTTGGGAAAAGTGGCACTTCTGTACACTGCAGGTGAAATTATATATGTTTTGTGAAAGGCAAAAGATCTATACTATCTGAAGAGAAACCAGATATTAGGACCCTGTCTTTGAAAAGCATTTGCAATATATATCAAAAAGCCTAAAGTGCATATTTGGACTTCCTCCTAGGAATTGAAATTCAAGAAATTTATAATACTCTAAACCAAACTCTGGGTTTGTTTATCAAAATATTTGTAAGTGAAATTACAACCCTCTTTCCCAGTTGAGTCTTGTGCCTTGCTGATATTTGCATTTTAGTTCTCTTGCGTTTTACAAAGCTCTCTGTAAATTATTATGTGATGTTTGATGTTATACAATAGCATCAATAGTATCTTGAACTTAGTTTTTTTTTAACTTCTCTCAGAGCATATGACGGCAAGCATCTTTCTTACCCTATACATTTGAGAATTTGGATACTGGAATATGGTTAATTTTCCAGAGTAATGTAAGTAGTCAGATGACAGATTCTGGAAATAAACCAGACTCCTCTGATGACAAATTCTTTTGTCTCTTCATTTGTTCTCTTATTGGATCATCTATAACATGTGGTAGGTTTCTATTACTCTCATATTAATATAAAAATACTCAATTTATTAGGTGTATAGATTAGAAATACAGGTAATTTTAATTGATTTAGCTGAGTAGGGTCTTCTACAGAAGAGATCAAAGTGGACTGTGTCCTTATCTGCAGAGTATGGGAAGAGATCAATTTCCAAGGCCATTTCATTTATATTGCTTGGGAATTCACTCCTAGAAGGTGCCAGACTGTGGTGATCTTTGCTGGTTTGCAATCAGGTAACTTACGGCTCCACAAAGCTTCTCCCTAGTCATTGAATATATGTATTTTCATTACTAAAGTCAGTAATAGTACATCAAAGGTGTTTCCTACTCTGAAATCTTCTAGTTTCTGTTCAGCTGTCAATTAGAAAAATACCTCTCATTAAAAAACAAAAGGGTGCCCTTATGGCACACAATTGGAACCACTATGACCAACCACTATGGCCACAATCAGCAGAGTTCAAGGTCACATAGGTCACACCTAGTTGTTCTAGGTGAGTAACATGAAGTGCTGGTCGTCTAATCCAGTACCAAACACATGCAATAGTGTACCTCTGAGATATTTCCCAGGACTAAAGACTCAAGCAATCAGATTAGGAATTCTAGGGCAATTTCCTTTTGATTAACTCAAAGACAATTGACAACTTCTAATTATTTCTGCTATGTCTATTGACACATAATCATAGATATGTTATATTAGCATATTCATGGGAATTATTTAAAAAATTCTTGAAGGTCATTTTGGAAATCTATCTACTACACCATCATTTTCAATAGGTACCAAAAGAGATTCCAAGGGGTCACAAATGAAAACTGAGTAAAGAGAGGAGGGGCGTGGCATGGGACTAAGAGGCCAAATAGGACAGTGGGAAGTGGAGAGGGAGCACAAGAAAGGCAAGGGTGGAAGGAAACCATTGTTAGAAAGAGGTTGAGAAACACTGTGCCAGGTCATTCCTATCTCTGTATGAGTCGAAGCAGTGACGATCTCTGACTACTAATGAAAATTGATGATAAAATAAGAGAATGTAGGAACACATTCCTTATGCTTTGTAATCACTGAGTTAGAAAATGTAGTAAATTATGGAAGGTTGGATAGGTAGTCACTGTGGAAAACTGGAAAAACACAGGCTCTCTAAAAGTCAACAATGACATTATTGCCTTGATGTGAAAGGGCTGTCTTGCCAGATGTTTCACATTTCTAAAACAGGCTATTTGTTTTTTGTTATTTTCTTATCAGGGCCCCTTCTGGCAACTCCTAGGGGCCATCTGGCCTTTATATGGCAGTGCCTGAGGGACACACACAGTACCAAGAATCAAGTTCAAGGTCTCACACAAATTTGGCATGTGGTCTGCCACTTGATCTACCTCCTAGGCCTCTAATTATTCTAAAAGATTTTATAATTCAAACACTTTCCCCCAAAATGCATATAACAGGCTATGTTCAAGTGTTAGACCACCGGTTACTTTTGCTGTTAAACTTTTATTGACTTTTATTGTTTTTTCTTTTTATAGGGGTAATCATGGCATTATTAGATAACCTGAAATATTTCCCCTACCTCCAAACACTTAGACAACATCTCCACATTCCTTTGTACCATATAAAGTAACATTTTAATAGGTTCTGGGCAGTACAATGTCAACACCTTGAGAGGGAGAACGTTACTGAGGTGCTCATCATATTCCTCTGGTCCAGATAGTATCACAAGTACTCAGAATAGTCAAAAAGCTTCCCTGAATAGCAGCTTGCTGTGTCAGCTAGCATTGGGCATAGCCACACACCCTAGTCTTTTCCATTTATTTTCTGTAACTTAAACAGAAGCCAGTCTTTTAAAATGTTGGTCCTGAACTTTTAAAAACATCAAGAAAGTAGTCATAAATATAACGTTTTGCCTGTTCCTCTCTCATCCCTTAGTTTTATGGTGTGTTGAATATTCATTTATACCCAAAACCATTTTCTTTTCTCCTTTTTTGGGGTAAGTATTAAATCTGAGGGTAGAAACAAAAGAAAACACCTCATCAAGAAATAATGAGATTACCTTGCAGTCTGGGGGGAAAAATTATTTTTTGATCCAGACTTGCAACAGTCTCCATTATTTTTTAATCGATTTTACGTTACTGCACTTTCAGACACAAACATCTGTGATCACAAAACAGAAGTGAAGTCTCACAATAGCTTGACTTTGAGTTGGTGAATGAATCAACATAAAGTTGTTACATGGTTTTGCAGTTCTTTGTTCTTTTTTTTTAGTCAAACCTGGTCATGTATAGAGTCTACTTTTGTTTTTTTTGTCTCTTGTTTCCTGTGTACTGTCTGGGAAGACCCCAATTTCACCTTAAGACACTATTTATTTTTAAAATGTTGGTTTATAAGCTAATGGCCTTTTTATAACATTTCACAGACATCCATGCCTTTGTTTTGCAAATGCTGAAAACTCAGTTGTATGCATGCTGATCAGATTCTACGGTCCTAGCATAGGAATTTCCTGGCATTCAACATTTCACTCAATTTATTGGCTAATATCAATGCCTTTAATAAACAAAATATCTTCCTTTTTGTTCTAATATGGTAGACTAGCAATTCATATGCAAAATACAAAATTTAGACAAAAACCTTGAGTAGAAAACAAATTGTAAGCATAAATACTGAAGTATGAACTTAGAAAAGTAGTGTAAATGAATTGGCAGATAGAAGATGGAAGAACAGAAACACATAGTCTTAGCTCTCTTGTGAATAATTTTGTATTGACTTCACTGTTTTGATACAATAAGGGGATCAGAGGGTCAATATACAAACAGGTAGGCCCTAGCCCTACACATGTCTGACCCAGATTTGATCCCAACACCACACATGGTACTCAAGTCCTGCCAGGAGTGATCCTGAGCACAGACAGGAGTAAGTCCTGATAATTTCAGTGTGGCCCCAAACCAAAAATTGTTAGTGATACACATATTATATATACATACATAAAATTTATGTTGATTATATTGAATTTTTGTTGAATATATATTCATATATGAATATATATGTATAATTATATATATGCATAAGCATATTCCTTTGGATTAAAAGTCTCATTCTTAAAATTCTATATGAATGATATGATGGTTCACTAATAGTCCTGTAATGTAGATGAAGTCTGATTCTGTGTCCAATAACTGACTAGGTTTATATTCCACATAGAAACAAGAATAAGATATAGCTGTGTTGAGGTCCAGACCTTCCAGCTAGATTTGAAATGATCAGGTGTTAGGAGAATATGAGAAGAATATGGATCATTGCTGTGGAAGCAAGTGCCATTGATCATGAAAACTCAGGAGCCTTATCTTTAATTATAGGATGCTCCACCTCTGTGAATGATAGCTCAGGGGTAGTCACCATTCATTATCTTCCTATTAGAGGCTACAACAAAACAAATAAATCCTTCCTTTTTAGCTAGACAAAGTTTGCATGCATGTTATCTCTGATATTTCCATCTATCTGTTGCAATTTTCCAATATGTTATTTAATCAATTCTCACATATTGGTACAGAAAAATGTATGTCTTGAAAAGGAACTTAACAGTACTGGTTCACATAGCCATACACTCTGATCTGGGATTTCCTATTTGCCAGAGTGCTAGGACCACAGAACAAGATCTTAAATGACTGGTGCACAGTAGAACTATTTCAAAATTATGGTCAGGTCATTGGAACAGAGCAAAATCTAAGTGTGGGATGAAAATGACTAGTTGAAACGCGTTCACTTATTTTCATTAACCTTTTTTTTTAGGGGGCTTACTCCTGCCTCTGAACTCAGGAGTCATTCTGCCAGACTTGGGGGGACCCATACAGAGTCAGTGATAAAACCCAAGTTGACTGCATATAAAAGCAGCCACACTCCTGTTGTACTATCACTTCAACCCTTCATTAAACTTCTTTACTCTAAGGAAGAATTATATAATACCCAATGATATGGGCTCCAAAAAGTGAAATAGAAAAAACTCAAAGATTACAACTAAGATCACGAGCAACTTGGTTTGGGGGTCATAGCTTAGAGGTCTGTGTTCATTAGAAGGCTGAGGTTTGACCCCTGACACTGCATGGTCTTCCAAACCATTTCCAGGAGTAGCTTCTGAGTACCACTGGGTGTGGACCCCAAGCAAAATATCACAGTATATTTAATCTCTCATGTCTTCATTAGGCTTTATCTGGTCTTTTTTTATTTTTTAATTAAGCTTTATTTTTAACATAACTTTCATATTTCAAATTCCTTAGAGCTCATAGTAATTAATAATTTAAAGTTATTTGCATTTTTTGAAGCAATCTAGGTTAGCAGATAAACCTGAAATTATGATCAAATGGACTAACAGTTAAGATCTTAGCATCAACACAAGCTATGTAGCATAGGGCTAATTACTTAACCTTTTGCCTATCAGTCTCGCTCTTTCTTTCTTTGTTTCTTTCTTTGTTTCTTTCTTTGTTTCTTTCTTTGTTTCTTTCTTTGTTTCTTTCTTTGTTTCTTTCTTTCTTTCTTTCTTTCTTTCTTTCTTTCTTTCTTTCTTTCTTTCTTTCTTTCTTTCTTTCTTTTCTTTCTTTCTTTCTTTCTTTCTTTCTTTCTTTCTTTCTTTCTTTCTTTCTTTCTTTCTTTCTTTCTTTCTTTCTTTCTTTCTTTCTTTCTTTCTTTCTTTCTCTCTCTCTCTCTCTCTCTCTCTCTCTCTCTCTCTCTTTCTTTCTTTCTTTCTTTTTCTTTCCTCCATACCTGGCAGTGCTCAGTACTAACTCTTGGTTCTGTGCTCAGGAATCACTCCTGGTGGGCTCATGGGACCATATGGAGTGCGAGGATGGAACTTGGGTCAGCCTTGTGTAAAGCAAGCTCCCTAACTTCTATTTTATATCTCCAGCTCCTATATATCAATCTTAACTGTAAAGTGGGGTTGTTGTGAAAGAATGGCCCCTCACCCACAGAACACAAAGACAGGAACCAGAGGTAACTGATAAAATGCCAGAGGTAACTGATAAAATAATGGCTCAACCGAAAGTAACTGATAAAATGATAGTTCGACAAGAGCACAGCAGGAAGGGCCTTAAGCAAATAATTCCAGGGAGGGGCTATAAGGCAAAAATTCCCGAGAGGTTGCGTCTGATGTCCCCCTCTGTATTTGGTATGGTAGGTGACTGGGCCCATGCTGTGCCAAATATGGAAAGAAGTATTAGGCACACTCAGATTGGTGGGTGATGGTTACCTGGTGCAGAGTGATTGGCTGCCTGCGCATGAACCTTGATGTAATATTTTAAACCTATTGGATAGTTATGCGCGGGGCTTTTCTGTAGCGTGGGAATTATTCCTTAAAAGATCCTCCCTGGAAGGCTCGGGGCTCTTAGCCACTGACCACTTGGGGTCACGCTATGAGCCCGAGTATACTCGACTTATTAATAAAACCCTTGCTTTTGCATAGGACTTGGTCTCTCAGAGTTTTCCTTGGTAGGTGCGGCGTTCCGAGGCTCCCAGTCAGTCACCCCATCGGGTGGCCAACCCTTACATTTGCTAATTTCTCAGAAAAGGTGTTGGAAACACTAAGAAAGTCACTGAAAGGATTAAAAACCTGTTCGCATGCAGATTTGTTGCATGTGTAAGTAAATATTAATGATGTCACTATTAAAGTTATCCTAAGGTTTAGCATAACAGCTATTTCTGTACTATATTTAAGGAATGAAGGATACTGGGAAGCATTCTAAATGGAAGTTGAAATTACTCAATACCAGGACAAAAATAACTTCCCTTTTCCAAATTACCTACAGAGATCCAATAATCTCAATCAAACTCTCAGTGGTGTCAGGAGATGTAGTTTTAGCTGGCTGGAAAGAGAACCTCATGCAGCACTCCATCTTTCTGGCTCCTAAAGGGGATCTGGACCACCAAGCTAAGGAACTACCCTGAAGCTGTAGGATGTCCTCACTATGGAAAAGTAAAATCTATTCCAGTGGGATTTCAAAAAGGTGGGATGAGTATAGTAGGTGCTACTTCTTCAGCAAAATTCTGCTGTTTGCCTCTTAGAAAACCTAAATAAAATCTGTGCCATTAGCCTGCAATAAGACTGAAATTTTTTCCAGTTAAAATTGATTCCTACTATCTTTTTTAAAAATATTTTATTATACCACCATGAGATATACAATTACAACATTGTTCATGTTTGGAGGTTTCGGACAAATAGTGTTCCAGCACCCCACCCTCCACCAGTGCCCATTTTCTGCCACCAATGTCCTCAATTCCCTCCCCCTCCTATAGCCTGCCTCCATGGCAGGTTCTTTATCTGTTTTCTCTCTCCTTTTCTCTCTTTTCCTTCTCTTACATATTGTGGATTGCAATACATACACTTAGCGGCCACCATGTGCATTTTTGCCTGTATTTAATGCTCAGTTCTAGGTTGGTATTAAGACTGAAATTTTTGGATTTTACTTAAACATGACCCATTTCTTCAATGGTATCCCAATACCACACAATGGAAAGTAATACTCTCCCTCATCCTACACAGACTCTTCATGCAATTCTCATAAATTATATGATTGGATTAAGTCTTAGACAGGTTTTAAATACTGAAACTACTGTGATACTACCCAGACTCATTAACCTACAACCTGTCATTTATAATAGTCATGAAGTGTATAAAAGTAAATCATAGAAACTACCTTGAACTCAGTGTCATGTTTTATATATATATATATATATATATATATATATCAGTGTTGTCTTATAGATACTCAGTGTCATGTTATATATATATATATATCAGTGTTATGTCTTATATATATTTATATATCTCCCCAACACATAGCATAATGCCTGGCAAGTAGTTTTATAGGTCCTTGTCAGGACTAGTTACCCGTTATCAGACATTCAATATGAAAATAGATTAAGCAATTTAAAGGTTCATGACAAATACTTGAAAAAAGAAGACACAGTACTAAATACAATGAGTTTCAATGAGTATGTTATCTTTTTAAAGCAAACTCTTCCACTCACAAAAGAATTTACATACAAGATTTTTTACCTAATATAGAAAGACAAATATCAATGACTTCACTTACTTGTGATACAAAAAAACAAAAAAAGGATAAGTTAAACAAAAGTAAACTTTATGGTTTTAAGAGCAAGTTATTGGTGACTAGAATTGAAGTGATTGAAGTGGGGTAGAGGTGTTAAATAAATGAGTTCTATTGAGTGGTGAAGAATAGGTTGAAATATTTAATGATGAACTTAATAAAAGTCTATTTTATCAGTCCAAGTTGATTTGTAGTGGTGCTTATCATAAATTGTATTCTTTCAATAAGATTATAATGGCAAATCTTAGAAACCATAAATTTGACACACCCTTGGTGTCTAAACCAATCCTCTAAATCCAATTATCTTAGTTAATGGATAAGTAAATTGAAACCCATAGTATTGTTGAATTGACAAAAGCCTCAGTTTAAACAGGAATACAATTCAGTTTCTTCATTTCCAATCCAGGACTGTTGGTTTTGAATCACAGAAGGTAAGGTCAAGTGATTGTGCATGCAATCCTTTCTCTCTCCTTCATTCCTTTTATTTATTGAGGTTAATGTTTTTGACCTTTAAATAGGTCCTGGAAGATGAGGATGATTTTTTTTGAATTTTCCTAATGCAACAAAAGAAGATAGGTCTATTAATTTTTCTAGACAATTTGTTTTTAGCTCTGAAGTTATGCCCAAAGAATTTAAATTGATTATAACCTTTTTAAATATCTCATGCTATAGTTAGTTCAAGCTTTCCATCTAAAATATACAGATCCATGTCCACAGTTTTCATTTTTATCTTATTTTTTCCACCATCAAAGTAGTTAAAGATATAAATGCGTGAAGGAATCATAACTTACTTTTTGTGGCAAATGCTCTATAGAGTAGCCCTTGGCATAGATTGAGATTTCTTTGAAACTTTAGTATTTTCAGGAGAGGAATGCTTTAGGAAAAAGTAATATTTCTGTTTGGATGTTTGAGTATATATCTGACTGTCATCAGCAGTAGAAGAACAGACTTCAGGGAGCCAGAAAGGATTCTTAGGTATTTTCAGAAATATTCAGAAATTGCCATTCCTGGGGAGAAAATGTTGGTTCGCATGGTCCTGGAATATGTATTGAGGTTGCTTATTGGAGAATGAATTTCCATGACTGCACCAACTTTTTTTTTTCTTGCTTAAGGCATGGCCTTGAGGAGGCAGGAGAAAAATAGTGAAAAGGAATTGAATCATCTTATGAGGATTTTGAGAAGCTGTTCTTTAAGATTAGAATGAAGATTTCTAAGATTCTTAGGAATTCTAAGATTCCTTGTAGAGGTCACATTACAAAGGAAGAAAAGAAAGAAATGTGATAAAAAGAGATGCAGAGAAAAAGAATTAATATTACGGTGCAAAGCTTTATCTGTATAAATTTGAACCACAAAAAGTTTTGAGCCAGCTGGAAGGTTTGGGAGAGTTTATTCTGAATTCTTCATTCTACAGTTCATAGGCCAATAGCCAGGGTATTTAAGCAATTTGTCCAGAGTAACACAAGGACACAGTGACAAGCCCAGGATTGTAAAGTGCGGTGCCTAATTTCTAACTCTCTCAAGCTGGCTGCCTAACTATGGGAATAAAAGGAGAAATCACTCCTTTGGAAGAGTATTTGTCATTTGGCTGCTACACTCCAGGGAAAGCCAGATTATTTGATGGTGGAATAAGAAGATGAAAATGAAAACTGTGGACATGGATCTGTATATTTTAGATGGAAAGCTTGAACTAACTATAGCATGAGACATTTAAAAAGGTTATAATCAATTTAAATTCTTTGGGCATAACTTCAGAGCTAAAAACAAATTGTCTAGAAAAAATAATAGACCTATCTTCTTTTTGTTGCATTAGGAAAATTCAAAAAAAAATCATCCTCATCTTCCAGGACCTATTTAAAGGTCAAAAACATTAACCTCAATAAGTAAAAGGAATGAAGTAGAGAGAAAAGGATTGCATGCACAATCACTTGACCTTACCTTCTGTGATTCAAAACCAACATTCCTGGATTGGAAATGAAGAAACTGAATTGTATTCCTGTTTAAACTGAGGCTTTTGTCAATTCAACAATACTATGGGTTTCAATTTACTTATCCATTAACTAAGATAATTGGATTTAGAGGATTGGTTTAGACACCAAGGGTGTGTCAAATTTATGGTTTCTAAGATTTACCACTATAATCTTATTGAAAGAATACAATTTATGATAAGCACACTATGAATCAACTTGGACTGATAAAATAGACTTTATTAAGTTCATCATTACATATTTCAGCCTATTCTTCACCACTCAATAGAACTCGTTTATTTAACACCTCTACCCCTCTTCAATTCTAGTCACCAATAACTTGCTCTTAAAACCATAAAGTTTACTTTTTGTTTAACTTATCCTTTTTTTTTTGTTTTTCTGTATGTCACAAGTAAGTGAAGTCATTGATATTTGTCTTTCTATATTAGGTAAAAAATCTTGTATGTAAGTTCCTTTGTGAGTGGAAGAGTTTGCTTTAAAAAGATAACATACTCATTGAAACTCATTGTATTTAGTACTGTGTCTTCTTTTTTCAAGTATTTGTCATGAACCTTTAAATTGCTTAATCTAGTTTCATATTGAATGTCTGATTAGGGGGTAACTAGTCCTGATAAGGACCTATAAAACTGGGCAACAAAAAACTAATATCCAATTAACTGATGGCAGAGAATCTGAACAGACATTTGTTCTTTTATGACAAGAAAACATACACACGGTTAACAGGCACAAGGAAAAAGGATTCTTATTTATTAATAGGGATACAAAAATCAAAGCAAAGTGAGATGTCACCTCATAACTGTGAAAATGACTATTATTCAAATAAAGATTGTTATTCAAATTACAAGATGGAACAAGAATAAGAGGAACAAGCATAAGAGATGAGACGGTATGGAGAAAAGGTTTTCTGTTGGGGGGAAGTAAATTGAGGTAGCCATTAAATTTAATTAAAGTAGAAGTTTCTTTTTTTTGTATTTTTTTTTAGAAATTTCGTATGATCTAGTTTCTTCTCCATTTTTAAGTTTTTACCTGAGCAATTCAACAGTACTAACTGGAGTTAACATGAAGTTACATACAGATTATATCACTGTATCACTGTCTTCCCGTTCTTCATCAATTTGCTCCAGCGGGCACCAGTAACATCTCCATACATTCTGTCACATGCTAGTAGAGCCCAAGGGTATCTGCTTGCTCCAGGAACATAAAGAGCCTCAAACCATTCCATCAGGTCATAGGAATGAGGTCTATAATTGTTACTGGTATTTGGCATAAAATATGACACGGGTAGCTTGCCAGGCTCTGCCATGCGGGTGGCATACTCTTGTAGTCGCTCTGATCTCCAGCATTTATTGATGAATTGCAGGCAACAAGTGGTCACGCAAGCCAGGCTGTGATCAGCTCTTCACATTATATAAATTATGCAACACAGCAGTACATAAAGTAATACAACAATGCTATATTACATAAAGTAAACTTTAAAATTTAGCATGCATGATCTTTTTTTTTTTTTACCTTTTGCTCTTTGGGTCACACCCAGCGATGCTCGGGGTCACTCCTGGTTCTAAACTCAGGAATTACTCCTGGTGGAGCTCAAAGGACCATTTGGGATGCTGGGGATTAAACCCAGGTCAGCCACAAGGCAATACCATTATCCCCTTTATGCTATCCTCCAGCCGCAATATGATCATCTTTGACTGCCTACTGTGAGCCACGTATTGTGTAGGGTATTGTGCACACAACAGTGAACAGTGCAAATGTTTCCCATCTCAGAGAATTAAATGATCAGGAAATAAGTAATAGCAAGCAACAAATTCTTAAGCTTTATTTATAATATATAGACAACATAACTAGTAATAGGAGCTAAATTGAGTTAGGGAGTAAATGTCAGGGTAAAAGTTTCCTTTGGGCAGTGTCCATGGAAGAAAGCCTCAAGCCTTAATAGGAATTTTAAAACCACCATAGAAAGAATGTCCCTAGCAGAGGAGACAAAGACCCTGAGTTCAGAAAGGACTTGCTGGAATTTAGGACCTAATTTGAGGGTCTATGACAGGACACAGTGGTGAAAAGTGAAGGAAATATGAAATGAAATGAGAAGAGATAATGTCTTGTGGGACCTTTCAAAACCATGGTAGGCAGATGGATTTCACTGCAAGAAATAGAAGGTCATAAGAGACCATCAAGCAAATAAATGACATCACCTAACCCATATATACAAAAACCAGATCATTTTCAGTTTTGTGGTGAGAATCTAGAAAAGCGTGGATGCACAAAGGAAACTGAGAAGAGGTAGGAATGAAGTGATGCAGTCATTTAGTTAAGTAGTGCAATAGCTTGTTTAGAGTTGTATGTGGAAAGAAAAAGGAGTTGAATCAAGATTTATTTTAGAGGTTGCATTGATACAACTCACTGCTTATAATTATCATGTGGTAGATAGCAAGACAGAGAAATCAAGATCCTAGATTATCTGAATATTGAAAGCCTGAAGGAAGAGAGCATTTAGATGCGGACAGAAGTTAGTATTTCTGGGATTTTTTTTTCCAATTTTGAGATCCCTCTTACACATGTTCAAGGAAATGCCAAGTAGACAATTGGTAACATGAGTCTGGAGCAGCAGAAATATATGGTTTTAGAACTGTCAGAATATTCATGACAGCTATGGCTATGAGGCCACTAAGAAAATGAAATTGGGGCAGAATATGCAGGATTGTGGCAGATGTAGAAGAGTCTGTTGCTAGGCTGAGAAAGAATGACCAGTGGCTTTCCAGGGTATATTCCCAGGAGCGGTATGGCTGGGTCAAAGGGGAGCTCAATTTCTAGTCTTTGGAGGAATGTCCATATTGTTTTCCAGAAAGGTTGTACAAGTCGACATTCCCACAGCGGAAACACAATCCGCACTTTTATTTTCATAGCAGCACTGTTCACAATAGCCAGAACCTGGAAACAACCAGTATGCCCGAGTACTGATGACTGGATAAAGAAACTGTGGTACATCTACACAATGGAATACTATGCAGCTGTCAGAAAAAATGAAGTTATGAAATTTTCCTATAAATGGATGGATATGGAAAGAATCATGTTGAGTGAAATTAGTCAGAAGGAAAGAGAGAGACATAGAATGACTGCATTTATTTGCATGACATAAATATACTAGGTGATCTTACCGAAAGTGGAAATTACCACAAGCGTGTGGGAGTCAGAGGTTGGTTTAGATAGAGAAGGGAACATGTGTGAATAAATGTCTAAAGTTCTGATACTAACATAGAACTGAGCATTAAATACAGACAAAAAATGCAAATGATGGCTTCTAAGTGTGCGTAGTGCAACCCACAATGTGTGGGAGAAGGAGGAGAGAGAGAGAGGGAGAGGAGAGGGAGATAAAGAACCTGCCATTTAGGCAGGATGTGGGAGGGGGAGGGAATTGGGGACATGGGTGGTGGCTGAGGGGCACTGGTGGAGGGCGAGGTGCTGGAACACTGTGTGACCGAAACCCCCAAGCGTGAACAACGTTGTAGTTGTATATCTCATGGTGGTATAATAAAATGTTAAAAAAATTAAAAAATTAAACAAAACAAAAAAAAAGAATGACCAGTGGGGGGGCAGGGTCTCAAAGTCACTGTAAGCAAGAAGTGAATGACTTAAGCCGGGGGAGGAATAAACACACAGAAAGCTCAAGAAAACAGAAAGTGAAAAGTGTCAGTAGGTTTGGGAATTTAGACATAATTGGTGACATTTATGAGAGATGATTTTTAAGTCGTAGTAGTGGGATATAAACACATTTTGAAAGATAATTGAGAGATTAAAAGATGGGACAAGTGTATAGAAAAGTTTAAGATGTTTTTATGTGAAGTTGAACAGACAAATGATACTGAAACCAGAAAAGACATGAAGACTCAAAAATCAAATGGGAGCTCAATATCTAGTTTTCGGAGGAATGCCCATATTGTTTTCCAAAAGGGTGGACCGTCGGCCTCCCACCAACAGTGGATCAGAGTCCCTTTTTCCCACATCCACGCCAGCACTGGTTGTTCTTGCTGTTTTGGATGTGTGCGTCTCTGTGGTGTGGTGGTACCTCTTGTTGTTTTGTTTTGCATCTCCCTTGTTAAAGATGAAGAACACTTTTCATATGCCTTTTGGCCATTCGAATTTCTTCTTTTTGGAAGCTTCTGTTCATTTCTGCTCCCCATTTTTGATGGGGTTGGATGTTTTTCTTGTGGAGTGCTACCAGTGCCTGATATATCCTGGATATTAACCCCTTGTCGATGGGTTTGGGGTGAATATCCTTTCCCCTCTGTGGATTGTCTTTGTATCTTGGTCATCGTTTCTTTTGAGGTGCAGAAGCTTTTTAGTTTTATATAATCCCATTTGTTTATCTTTGCTTCCTTTGCTTGGTCGTGGTGTGTCATCTTTAAAGATACTTTTCGTTTCGATGTCGTAGAGCGTTTCTCCTATGTTTTCTTGATGTACCTTATAGATGCATGTCTGATGTTGAGATCTAGAATCCAATAGCCTCCTGGGAATATACCGAGAGACCGAACACATACAGAAACACTATCTGTCTCTTTATTCTCTCTGCTATTCACTATAGCTAGAATCTGGAAACAACCTAAATGCCGAGAACAGGGCTGGCTAAAGAAACTGTGGTTCATCTACACTATGGTACTATGGCTGTCAGAAGATGACATTATGAATTTACCTGCAAATGGAGGGACATGGGCTTCTGCTGAGTGATTAGTAGAAGGGATGAAGACTGCTCTTAATGTTTTACTAAATGTGGGGTGGTGATGGCAGATTGACTCCCATGATATAAAAAGAGCTTAAGTGATAAACTCTAAATATCTAGGGCTAGCCCGTGTGTAAGAGAGGCGGGGTGCGGCGGGGGCAGGGGAAGAGAGGAGGCTGGGGTCTGCTTTGGGCTGGGGGTGGGCAGGGGGGTGGGGGTCTTGGTGGTGGAATGGGGGCCTGGTGGGGGATGGGTGCTGGTTCTGTATTCCAAGACCAATATGATCCTTTGTATTGTATGTTTCACTGTGGTTAATATTAAAAGACTCCAAAGAAAATAAATTTGTTTTAAAGATAGAAAACACTAGAACTTATAAAATAAATGGTTATCAGTTGTCGACTAAGTAATGAAACATAGATGATGTAGACCAGAGATTGGAGACTGTGAGTTATGAACCAAATATGGCCTGTGGCCTGTTACGCACACTATTGACAGCTATGGCTTGAGCATAGTTTTTGCATTTGTAAGTCATTTACAAATAGAAAAGGAATAAAATCTAGTGACATGTAAAAATTGTATACAATTTCAATTTGCATGTTCACAAATTGGACACAGTTAATTGTATTAGCTTAAATATCATCTGGAGCTACTTTGGGACAATGCTGGCCTAACACTGAGGCCAAGGCATATGGACATAAGCCGTGAGAATAGCTAAGTGCACCCTGAAAACAAATGAAAATGTATTTAGGATCAATAATGTTGAATTCAGAGGAAGAAGAATGGGTTTCTTTGTATTAAACTACAGCTCTTTCTGTCTCTGTCTTTGTCTCTGTCTCTCTCTCTCTTCTACCCCCATGCCATTTTCAGCTCCTAAAACATGATACCCATTCAATATTTTGTGCTTGAATGAACTAATAAAAATATTTCGCTCAAAATTACATCAGATAACTGATTCTTTACTGGTCTGTAGACATATTTCCTCTCCACAGAGAGGACTCCTTCAATGGTCTCTAAACAATGTACTTTACTTATCCTTGCGATTGATTCCTTCCCAAGTACATGACACTCAAAAGCAATATTTATAGCAAGTTCTTGTCAAGGAAGGTGATGGGGATCTGGGGTTGTGAGGGATATTGCCAAGAAAAGGCATTTTATCCACCAGTTGTCTTACTGGTTTCTCAGAACTTTCTAGCAGTTTTTCTTTTCTCTTTGGGTCACACCTGGCGATGCTCAGGGGTTACTCCTGGCTCTGCACTCAGGAATTACTCCTGTTGGTGCTCGGAGGACCATATGGGATTTCTGGATTGAACCCAGGTCACTGTGTGCAAAGCCCTATCCGCTGGACTATCACTCCGGCCCCTCTAGTAGCTTTTCATTGTCTGATTCCTCCATATACCTTAACATTCTTTTCTACCCCCAACATTTACCTATTCCTGTCCTATGTCACCACGTGGGATATGTTTCCCAGATTCTCCCAAAATCACCAGGTTTCTCAATTCTTTAATTCTTTAGATCTCTATTTTGTTTCAAACACAGTTTTTAGTTGTTTGACCATTGCTAACATCTTTTTTGAGTCTTTGAGAAGGCTCAATATGAGATTTCTTATGCACTCCAAAGATGAATTTTTTTCAAGTCAGTTATTTGAGGGCCCACCCTCTTTACCTTATTTTATTCAGATATAGCTTATAGTTTGAGCTATGTGTCTAAGTATATGGTTTTAAAGTGTAAGAAAAAGGAGAAATACTTCCAGCTAAATTTCAAACAAATAAACCTTGGTACTCTCACTATCTGTGGGTAAAATCTGCAATTATGTCTTTAATTAATTTTGAATTTCTCTAAGACATAAATTTTCTTGTACCTATTTTTAAAGATAAGAATATTGATTTTGGACTAGTCATAAATTCCTGTAATATCTATCCTCAGTAAAAAAGCCAAGACAATGCTAGCCTATTTCTTTTTTGTCTTGAAAATGTTATGCCAAAACCATCATTTTGTTGGCGGCATACATTGTGATTTATATTCAATGAAAGTTGTAAAAGACTTTTATAGAGGTGACAGTGAATGACATTTTCCTATAAATCATGACCATTTTTACTGCCACAAAGTTCTAGTACTGAACTTCAAATGTAACCATGCTGTAAATGCTGTGGATGGAACCACATTCTTGCTGAATGAGAAACATGTTTCCTCTCCACCACGAGTGACTGCACATTCCAGTCAGGCTCTGGCAGATGAGAGGCATCACAGAATCCCAGAGAACCATGCTCTGCTTTGATGTCACAGCCCATGAAATTCTGGTCACCCAGGACATCTCCGAATACAGCTTACATGAATCATTTGGCTTTGTATAAATACTGGGTGTAGCACTGAAATAAACTAGGCATTATGGGTTAGATAAGATAGAGAGGAGTTAATTTTGGCAATTATGAATCAAACACATACTTCTATTATAAAGGAATATCCAATTACGTTCAATATGAGTCCTCATTGGAATTTCTCCTAGTTATGGAAATATATTTGTGTATAACTCTTCACTCTCCAGTAACAACACCTGTTAAAGTCAGAGGTAACTCACTTTTGTAAGAAACTACTGTAGAGTACTAGAAAGAGAAAGGCACCAGGAAATAGAGACTGGTTATTTTTCCAATTAGTCTTTGTGAAAAGACTATGTGTAGAAGGCAGAAATGTGACTTATGTGATGTTCAAAAGATATTAAATCAAAAATAGGTGGAAGAAATGCCACTGTATTTCCCCCTGAAGTCAAATTAATTCCAGTTTGGGTATATACTGACCAGGATTGGGAAAACACTTTGGTATAATTTTTGGACATTTTATACCCCAATATTAGTGGTACACAGAACCCAGATGTAAATAGCCTGGGAGGAATGTGTGAGAAATCTCTGATCTTCAGTGCAACTGACTGCTTCTTCCTCAATAGGTCACCTATTCAGACATCTTCAGTGCTGCTGGCTTTGTACCTTGGGGATCACTTCTGATGTGCTCAAGGGATCATATGGGGTTCCAGGGATCAAACCTGGGTCCTTGCATGCAAAGCAAGCACTCTGTCCTCTGTAATATCTCCTGGTCCCTATACAGAATTCCTAAAAAATAATGTGACAGGTGGTTCTGCTCTTCTTCTCACTGGCCCACATTTTCTCGTGTGTTTTGCTTGTGAGAACATATAATCTTTACAGTGATTACTATCATCAGATGCAATTACATATTTGTACTTTTTCAGAATTAACTTTATTTATTTAACACACAGTTACAAAGTTGTTCATGATTGGGCTTCAGTCATATAATCATCATCATCATCATCATCATCATCATCTTCTTCTTCTTCTTCTTCTTCTTCCTTCTCCTTCCCCTCCTCCTCCTCTTTCCTTTTTTTGGCATTAAGTTTTCTAACACAGGTACTGAAAGGGTATTGTGTATATCCTTCTACCTTTTCTCAGGTCACAGTTTTTGTCCAGAGTGGTGACCATTTTCATATATATAGAATAACTTCTGTAGAAGTTATATATGAACATTTCCGTATATATGTATATATATATATACATATATATATATATACATATATTGGAATAACTTCTGTAGAATCGTTCTACAGACTCTCTTCCAAGTGAGCATCTAGATTCTGCTCAAAAGATCCTTTGGTAAGAAACTCACTTATTTTATAAGTGAACAATTTTATCACTGAACAAACACTATGAGCTATAAAATAAGTGAGTTTCCTACCATAGGATCTTTTAAGCAGAATCTAGATGATTACTGGAAGAGAGTCTGTAGAAGTTATTCTCACATTTATGACAGAGGTGTGGCTTGTTTTGAGATAATAAAAGAAGAAGCATAGTGTTATGAATAGAGGCCTAGTGATTCAGAGGGTTGGTATGAGTTTTTAGAAAGAGATTTAATATGAAGGCATTATGAGAAGAAAATTTAGAGAAACTCATATTTCTCTTCTCTCTCTCCCTGTCTGTCTCCTCTTTTTAAGTTCCAATGTTCTCAGATCACAGTGTTTTTCTATTTTTCTTAGTTATTTAATTTCTCCCTGATAATTTCCTGATAAAATACAACTCTGCTCAATCCATAAAAAATTATTGTTCAGAGAAAACCCCACTAGCAAGATCTTCCTGGCATGCTGTCATGCATATTATAATAATAATCTCTAAGAAGGAGACAAAGTTCCTGAATAAGACAGTGCTAAGTTCCAATTTATCTGCACCCACTTATTTCAGCTCCTTGAGTGATAGACTCAGTTCTGTAATCCAGGACCAAGAATTTGTTGTCATTTGATACTGTCTGTTCTCTTGCTTCTCTAAGTACATCAATTTTCGGGCACTCTGGTTGCTTCCAGATTCTGGCTATTGTGAATAATGCTGCTATGAATATAAATTACTTGCTATTTATATAAACAATCTCGAGCCCTTTCCCCGCTATCCGTGCTCTGTGCATTGTCGTCACTAAAAAACCGCAAGAGGCAATTTCTACCTATTCCTGTTTTCCCAGCTCTTACTTATCTCATTACCACTTTTTTTTTCTAAAACATCTGTGGAATAACACCCCTATTTTTTTCTTTCTTTATCACTTGTCACTTGAATCACTTGTCTTCCCGTTGATCATCGATTTGCTCGAGCGGGCACCAATAACATCTCCATACGTCCTGTCACATGCTAGTGTAGCTCAAAGGCATCTGCTTGCTCCAGGAACATGAAGAGCCTCAAACCATTCCATCAGGTCATGGGAATGATTTCTATCCCTAGACCACATGGGTCTCCAAGCATTTCCTAGTGCAACCCTAGAAACACCCCTCCCCCAACACCACATTCTCAAGCCCTTGCTTTGAACCCCTGGTTGGCCGTTACCTGCTGGACTATCAATCCAGCCCCACCCCTGGCCCTTCTTTCTTTAAAGAATATTTAATTAAGGTACCATTGTAAAGTTGTGCATAATAGCATTTCCGGCATAAAATGTTCAAACACCAATCCCACACCAGAGTGACCTTCCCTCTACCAGTATTCGAAATTCCCTCTCAACCTCTCAGCTTACCTCCTTGGAGGAAAATTTTATAGTTTAGTTATTGTAGGGTTTTTGGTTGTTTGCTTTTGGGCCACATTCAGTGGTGCTCGGGATACTCCTTTTTTTGCTCAGGGCTCTTTTTCTCGTGAGGCTTGGGGAAACATATGGAATGCTGTGGATCAAACCCAGGGACAGTCACATGCAAGGTGAGCATCCTATTCACTATGCTATCATTCTGACCCCCCAGTTATTGGAGTTTGGATGTGCTTATTGCAGTGTTGTTGACTCTGCTTTAGATATAACCATATACACAACACTACCAATATATTAGAACCTTGCATCCGTTACCTCCTGTTCACCTCTTCTTAATTTACTTCCCTCCTAGATTTCTTTCCTTTCTATTCTTCTAATTTCTATAATCTAGGGTCCAAGGAGATCTATGTATTCTTCTCCTCACCCCCTCCCATTGATATCTTGCATTCGCTTTTCCTGTTATTCTATGTTATTCTATACATCACAGATAAGAGAGGCCACCTGGTATTTATCCTTCTTCTGAATTATTTCACTTTACAAGATATGCTATAGTTCCAGCCAAGTTATAGCAAATTGAATATTTTCATAATTCCTTACAGCTGCATAGTATTTCACTGTGTATATATACCACACCTTCATTATTCATGCATCTTCTTTGGACACCTAGACTGCTTCCAATTCCTCTCTGTTATGCTAAGTGCTGCAATGAATAACAGCTAGCTGCATATGTCTGTTTGTCTGAATGTTTTTGTGTCCTGGGGATAAGAAACCAAGAAGTGGAATTGCTGAGTCATGAGGAAGCTCTATTCTTACTTTTATGAGAAATCTCCACATTATCTTCCAATCTTGTTGAACCAGATGACATTCTCACCAGCAGTGAGTGAGAGTTTCTTTTTCTTCACATCCTCACCAACACAGATTGTTTCCAGCTTTTCTTTTGATATGTGCCATTATCTCTGGTATGAAATGATATTATCATCTTGATTAGGATTTCCCTGATTCTCAGTGATTGAGGAACACTTTTGCTTGTGTCTATTGGCACCTGGGAGGAGCCCCAGATGAACAGGTCTAAAGTAGGAACCCAACAAGGATTAATAAAAGGGACAGAAGGGGCCGGAGCGATAGCACAGCGGGTAGGGGCGCTTGCCTTGAATGCGGCCTACCGGGGTTCGATCCGGCATCCCATATGGTCCCCCAAGCACTTCCAGGAGTAATTCCTGAGTACAGAGCCAGGATTAACTCCTGAGCATGCCAGGTGTGACCCAAAAAGAAAAGAAAAGAAAAAAAGAAAAAGGAGAGAAGTAAGTGAGAAAAAGCTTGAGGTCAGAGGCTCACACTTTGTAAACTAAGAGTATTGACTAGCCCCCACATACAATGTTTATTGCTTAGAACCAGTAACCATTCAAAGGAGAACAACATTCTTTGGGTAAATGCCTAACTATCTTGATCTGAGACAGATTTGTACACTTTTGAGGGCCTTGATATATCAGGATGAACATCTTTGTAATGGGTTTTCTCAAGGGGAGATTTTCTTTCGGGAAAGGGAACAGAGATAGAGCAGTTTGCAGCGTTCTGCTGCCAGGTGCCTGCTCTTTGGGATCAGAGGTCCCATTAACTACTGGTATTCTCTGTCACCTTGATCTATTTTAGGCTATGTTTGCTTAGGCTATTGGCTATGTCTGTATTTTTCAGAGAAATCTCTGTTCATATCTTCTCTCCATTTTTAAAATTGGGTTTTTGTACTTTTTTGGTTGCTGTTAATCTTTGTGAGTGTTTTTTTATATCTTGGATATTAATATTTTCTTTTTTAAGGCTGGGGAGAACACCCAGTGGTGCTCAGGGGTTAGTCCTGGCCTGTGATCGGGATCATTCCTGGTGGGGCTCGGGAATCACATGTGGCCTGGGGATCCAACCCAGGTTGGCCATGTACAGGCAAGTGCTTTACCTTCTGTGATGTTGCTCTGGCCCAAATAATAAATCTTTATTTGACACGTTGAATGTGGATATTCTCTCCCATTCTGTTGATTGTCTTTAATGTTTGGCCCGTGATTCTTTTGCCCTGCAGCATCCCTTTTCCTTTTCTGGTACTTCTAATCCAAGTTGTGGGAGTAAAGTAGGCTTAACTGAAAGTTCAGAATGATAAAGGATTATTTTGTGGAGACACATTGATAGTGGCTCTTCAATTTGTTTCTTGCCATCTGGTAGCTCATTAATAGTGTTCAGCTTTGTCAAACAGTGCTGAACTAAAGTATAAAGTAAAAATTTGGCAACAATAACCATTTCTGTTGGTACAGTCCGTATAACATCCAAGTGCAAGCCACTGCTAGTTTGTGTCAGCATCAATGTATTAAACAATAAATTGAGGCATACCTCAAGTTATTGTTAAATTGGCTGAAAAATCTTTATAATTGTCTTCTGGGCTGGAGTGATACAGTTAATAGGGCGCTTACCTTACATGAGGCTGAACTGGGTTCAATCCCCAGCACCCTAACCACTGCCAGGAGTGATACCTAAGCACAGAGCCAGGAGTAAGTCCTGTGCACAGCCTGGTGCAACCCCTCCCCCCCAAACAAGCAAAGCAAATAAGTAAAAAAAAACAACAAAAATAAACAAAAACCGGGGCTGGAGTGATAGTCCAGCGGGTAGGGCGTTTACCTTGCATGTAGCTGACCGGGGTTTGATCCCCGGCATCCCATATCGTCCCCAAGCACCGCCAGGAGTAGTTCCTGAGTGCAGAGCCAGGACTTACCCCTGAGCATTGCTGGGTGGACCCAAAAGAAAAAAAAAAAAAAAAAAAAAAAAAATAAAAAAACTGTATATTTTAATTTCTGTACACATAACACAATTTTTCAGTTTCCTATGTCCTTGTTATTCTCTGTCCCTATATCATTACTTATTCCAAATTTGAATTCCTGTGTTTTTGTTTTTTTTTTCTTTTTGGGTCACACAGAGCGATGCTCAGGGGTTACTCCTGGCTCTGCACTCAAGAATTACTCCTGGCAGTACTCAGGGGACCATATGGGATGCCAGGGATTGAACCCGGGTCAACTGCTTGCAAGGCAAACACCCTGCCCTCTGTGCTATTTCTCCGGCCCCACCTATTTTTTCCTTAAGCGCATAAGTTAGTTTTTTCCTTATCTCACTCAAACTGTATTCATCTCAGCTTTCTAAAATAAGAGGTCAGTTATAGCCCCTTCCCAACAACAGTCTTCCATAAATGTATTCAAACTGCTAATTGTAGATTTTTGCTTATTTGTCCACACCAGCAGTGTTCAGGGTTTGTTCCTGGTGCAGCACTCAGAGATCACTCCTGATGGAGCTTATAGTACCATATGGAATGCAGGGAATTGAATTTGAGTCAGCAAGGCAAGGCACATACCCTACTCACTGTACTATTGCTCTAATAAAAAATCAGTTTCTCTGTGTGATTGTTTTTGATAATTGAATATGACTATTTGTCATTGAGAGTACAGTAACATGAAAAGGAATATGTGATTCAAAGTTTAAAATATCTGAACACTTTAAATATTTAAAAAAATAAAAAAAATTTTGAATATCTATCTTGTCATCACTTAATCGCTGTGTAACATTGGACAGTTGACACAACCTCTCTCTCGTCCCCATATAATGGGGATGGTTTCTACTTAGAGAGTGAGTCTAATGACTATTCAAGTATATGAAGACTCATTATCCTGTTTAGTAGTTGGCGTATTAAAGGTTTTTTTTATTTTTGAATCACTTTTCTAAGTTTTCCTGCCTTTTCTCCATATCTGAGAACAGTGTCTTCATATAAAATGAAAAAAAAATAGTGTTTGTGATATTAAACATATAGACACAGATTAAAAAGTATTATGGTTTATAAGCAAATCATAGCCTTTTCTTCATATATTCCAAAACCAAATCTCTACATTATTGCACACTCTGGCAATAGGAACTGAAATCTAGCAAAGCTGAAGGCTGAATAATCAGTGATAGAATTTACTTGGGAGGACCCTGGAAGTTTCCGATGCTGACACTGCATGGGAATATTCCACACACTGTTGTTATTTTGCACATCTTGTTTGAGACAGATGCAACATATACTTATTTGGTTATTGGTTGTTGTGGATGGGAACAGAGTATATGCTCAGAGAATGATGAGAAACAGGAGCAAAAGGTTTCGATCTAAGCCTGACATACATGGCAATTCTTTGGAATTTTAATGACAATCAATATTGGGGGAAAAGTGCTTTTTACAGCTAAATCTCAAAAAGTATGTCAGTGTCTCCCTTTAGTAATAAAAAGATCTTTCACTTGTCTTACCTGTCTCTTTACTCAAGCGTAACTGCATTCAACATGAGATCAATTTATGTTTTTCATACAAATAAAATGCACCAACTTAATGGAATTTGAAAGAACTGGTTTTAAAATAAATCATCTGAAATTGAAGTAAGACAAAGCTGAATTACAGAACATTGGCTGAAAAGATCCATCCTGCAGATCTCCATATTGTCTCAGAAACGTATTAAGAATAGAATCAATGAATCCTACCATACACAGTCTATGGTTGATAACTGGCCCCTTCTTCTTTACACAGTATGTTTCCATTTTCATTTATTTAGTTTCCCCTAAGATTTTCCCACAGGTCTAGGAATACAGCATAGGAGTATGCATTGATACTATTGATCCCAAACAAAAATGTTGTTTTCTGTTGGTGCTCTTCCTGCTGCTGCTCCCTGTACATTTCCATCATTGCCTAGCATAGTCCTGGGAACTATACTACAGTTAAGCTATAAACTATATCCAAGTATTGATAGAGACAGGACTAGAGGTTCCAATTACTGCAAACCCTGAGCAGCACCTTACCATTGAGCTTCCCAGCCCTGTTGGCAGTATTGATGGGAGTGGCTTCTGGGTTCACCAAACGTAGCTTTGGAGACTCCTTCACAACACACAACCCTCGAAAATGCTCAAAGTCTTTTCCCCAAATGCTTTTATAAGCTAGCAGTTAAATATAAAATTCAGAGTTAAAATATTGAACTATTTTAGAACAGCCAATAAAAATTTCCTAAGTCCTATCTTGTTTCATTTATTTTGTAGAGTTCCTTGCAACTTTAAAAGTTGTTTTTTTTTGGCATTCTGCCTGCTGAGAGACAGACATGGAGCAGAGCTGCTACTGGCTCTCACTGTGCCCAGCAGCTCATGAGGGGCCCGAGAGGGATGGCAGGTTCTAGCCCTGGCCTGTCACCGCAGCAGAGCCTCACAACAAGCCAGATGACCCCCACTCCATGAGGACCTCCATTTTCCACATCTGGACTTCCTCCTCATCAGAACTCCACCCAGCAGACCAGCCTATCACAGCCTGGCTTGGTTCATCAATAAATGCTGGATTTTGAGATGACTACAAGAGTATGCTACCTGCACGGCAGAGCCTGGCAAGCTACCCGTGTCGTATTAGATATGCCAGATACCAGCAACAATTATAGACCTCATTCCCATGACCTGATGGAATGGTTTGAGGCTCTTTATGTTCCTGGAGCAAGCAGGAGCCCTTGGGCTCTACTTGCATGAGACAGGTCATATGGAGATGTTACTGGTGCCTGCTCGAGGCAAATCGAAGATGAATGGGAAGACAGTGATACAAGTGATTCTGCCTGCTGTAGCTCCCTGAACATCTTGGGTGCTGGGTTCCTGCAAGAAACTGAGTCCCACCCTTGAGGAAGGTGAGCTGTTGCCAGGGGAACCAGCATTCCCCAGTGATTAGTATGGCCCAATGGCCTTACAACCGCGTGACTGGGGTTTGAGATTAGGGAGAGATGACACCTATATTGTCTGCAAAGTTTGTTGTTCCACCTCTGCATTACCTCAGAGATCCTGTGACAACTCGTGACACTCCTCCTATCTAGCCCTTAAAACCATAGAAATCATCATTCTCTTCCCATCACATGGTCTGCACATAATGCATCCTTACTGCCCCTATATCTACCATTATCCTTCCCAATAAACTTTGTCATATGACCATCAGCCTGTGACCCACATGGATGGTATCTCCCATCTTATCCAAGCATGCATATCTTTGAGCCATCAGCCATAGATCCTGAGGGTTCCATGATCTCAGGTCTGATTACTGTACCGATAGTTAGAGTTTTCTAAAATTGTACTTGCCTCAATTGTCAATTTGGTAGTGAAACTGTATGATCCCCAGAGTTGAAGTTATTGTTATGGAGATGAAGAGTCACTTAAGTACATATTTAAAAGAAATAATAGTTGCTTTGATCTGCACCTAGCTTCCTGACTTGCCTGGATTTGCGTAGCAAATGAATAGATTTGGTCTTGGAGCATAGATTTTAATCTACACTGTTACATTCTTTCTGTACTTTCAAGAGTGCGATAACCTCCTGGTATTGCTGGAGGCGGTGCTCGAACTCAGCCTTCTTAGAGTCAAAAACAGCATTTTCAGATTGTGCTTTCTTCCTGTAAGTGAAGAAATACAGAAACTAATGACTAATGCCTGTAGGGTTTCAACTAAGAAGCACTTGTAAGAGAATAAAGATACAGTCTAAGGACTGCTATGCTCCTTTATTTCTTTATTGGTGTGGGGGGCAGGAATATCACATGGTGCTCAAGCTTTACTCCTAGGTCTTTGCTCAGGAACCAATACTATTGGTATTTGGGGGACCATAAGCAGTGCAAGGGCTTGCACTGGCTATTGCCTGCAAGTCAAGTGCCTTCACTCCTGTACTATCACTTTGGCCCTCATCTAATTCTCAATTAAGAATCTATATTTTACTCTCTTCTTTACCTCCAGGGGGATCACGTTGGAGGAGCCATAAAAGTGTGACTTTGGGAGATTTTGAAGGAGAGAAGAATTTCTCTGGCAGCAAATATAGCAAATTCAATATTGTGATTAGTCATAGTAACTTTTGCAGTACAACAATACTGTTTGGAAAGTTTTGAATATGTAGAAATAAAATAAGGGGCTGAACTCTATTGTGCTGAACAATAATTTAGAAAGAGCAGTTTTTATATGCCTGGTTTACAGTTTGACCAGGGTTTGCTGGTTTAGAGAAGCCCTATGAAACTCAGAAAAGAGGGCAAGAAATCCAAATGTAGAATGTACTTGTCATCAGCTTTCTGAGCTCAAGGTATAGTGAATTCCTACTACCATTTATTGTACACCCATGGGAGATATATATCTCTTTTCAAAATAGAATCTTAAATTTAATGCATGGTGCCAATCTCTCTCATTCTATGCCAGATAATACTAAAACCAGTATAGAAATGAATACAGTGTTAAGAATATATAGCAGTATAAAATTGAATACATAATTATTCCCCAACAATTTCTAATAAATATTTTATGAAGATGACAAATATTTATTGAGAATGACTGGCCCTACATTCAATAGAGAAATTTTGTATATATATATATATATAATATATATATATATATAATTTGTATATGTATAATTATATATCACTGTATCACTGTCTTCCCGTTCATCATCGATTTGCTTCGAAGGGCCCCAGTAACATCTCCATATGTCCTGTCTCATGCTAGTAGACCCCAAGGGCATCTGCTTGCTCCAGGAACATAAAGAGCCTCAATCCATTCCGGAATGAGGTCTATAATTGTTACTGGTATTTGGCATATCAAATACAACACAGTAGCTTGCCAGGCTCTGCCGTGCAGGTAGATAATTATATATATAATTATACATAATTTGTATATATGTACATATATATGTGTATATATATACATATATATGTAAAACACAAAAGTTTTGAGGGGGTTTGTTTTGATTTTGGACCATACCTGGCTGTGCTTGGAGCATATTCCTGGCTGTGTGTTCAGGGATCTGTGGGGTTTTGGGGGGGCTACACATGGTGCTGGGGATGAAACAGTGTTGGGGCATGCAAGGCAGATACCCTACCTGCCATACAAGCATTCTAATCCCCACATAATAATTTTTAATTTTAATTTTGTTTGTGGGGGGCCACGCCTGGAAGTGCTCAGGGGTTCCTCCTGACTCTGCACTCAAGAATCACTCCTGATAGTGTTCAGGGGACCATGTGCAGTACCTTGACTCAAACCTGTGAAGGCTTTGTGCAAGGCAAGCTCTCTCTACCTGCTACACTATCCCCAGCTGCCGCCCCATCCCCACCTCCACATAACAAATTTTAAAATACATGCAATAAGTAATAAAATCAGGCTCATTTTAATTTTCACTCAAGCTCAGGCATACAGGGACAAGTAGTTGAGCACCTCCTGAGGTAACCTCTGAGGTAAATATCAACAAATGTTGATGCTTGTTTGGAAGATTATAAACCTATCAAGGAACAGCTTTCTATTCCAATTGCCATTCTTTGAAATTCATGTCCTGAGGCTTCTCTGGTGAGTTTCACACCATTGAGATGGTAAGAGGTGTGCTGTTCCAGAATGAATTAAACAAAGGTTGAAGCAAAATACAAGTATTTCTTTGGAGATTTCAGTAGGATTGCAGTACCTAGAACACAGACCAACGAGACCAACTAGTGCTTTTGTGCTGTAGTGACTTGGGGTAGTGAGGGAAGTGCTTATGTGCACAGCAAAGGCTTCACACTCACGTCCCTTTACGCAAATCAAGTTTTTATGCACAGATTTTATTTATTAATTTTTACAGGGGCCAGATTTTATTTATTTTTTTAGGGGAGCACACAGCTTAGGTGCTGTTTCTGGTTCTGCTCTCAGGAATTACTCCTAGTGCTGCTCAGGTGAATATATGGGATGCTGGAGATTGAACCCACGTGGGTGTGCAAGGTAGGTGCCATACCTGCTGTGCTATTCATTCCTCCTCTTTAGCACAGTTTTGGTTGGTGGAAAGTTGGTAAATAACTTGGTCAGTAGCCTCAGTCCTTTGTGGTCTGTGGCACTTCTTCCTGGAAGTGGAGGTGTCTGAATGGACAAGCCTAGATTTGCCTTGATATGGCGGATATACCTGTGTTTTCCTCTTCAAAACCTCCCAGCAGCCTGCTGAGCTGAGTCACCAAATTCTAACGGTTGCATGTTTCATGCTTTTTTTTTTCATCATTTAATTTTATTATTTCAGCTCTGAAAGATAGGCATTCTGAGTATCACATGAATGGGATACTTCGCAGATAATAAAACTGATGTTTAAAATGTAAAGAAATGCCTCAAGACTGCATGCAAAGTGATAAGCTTTGCATGGGCTAGCCACAATGTGTAAAATAAGAGGGAGAGAGATGCAGAGACAGAGAGAGCAGAGAGAGAAAGAGAGGAAACAGGGCTACCTGCTATTAAGGCAGCCTGGGGGGTGGGCGGGGGGGGAGGGGTACATTGGTGGCGGAAATGGGGCACTGGTGGAGGGATGGGTGCTGGTATACTGTATTACCAAGAACCAATTATGAACACCTTTTTAATTGTATGTTTCACGGTGGTATAATAAAAAAATTAGAAAAAAAGAACCTGCCATTTAGGCAGGCTATGGGAGGGGGAGGGAATTGGGGACATTGGTGGTGGGAGATGGGCACTGGTGGAGGGTGGGGTGCTGGAACACTATGTGACCGAAACCTCCAAACATGAACAACATTGTAATTGTATATCTCACGGTGGTATAATAAAATGTTTTTTTAAAAAGTGAAAAAAAAAAGACTGTATGCAAAGTACTAACTGGTGAATGGAAATTTCCTTACAATTGGAAACTATATATTTTATATTTTTTTTTAGTTTTGAATAATTTTTTTTTAGTGATTAAACATGTATTTATTTTAGTTCAGTTAAAACATACATTGTTTCATTGAAACGGTGTAGCACTTTGCCAACAAATCATACTGAATTGTTTGCAGCACCCATCCCGCCACCAGTGCCCATCTCCCACCACCAACGTCCCTGGTTCCCCCCCCCTCCCCAGCCCTGCTCCATGGCAGGTTCTTGATTTCTTTCCATTTCTCTCTCTTTCTCTTTTCCTTCCCTCCAGACTATGGATTACAGAACATACATTAAAGGGTTGTCATGTGTATCTTTTTGCCTCTATTTAATGTTCAGTTCTAGGTTGGTATTAGTACCCTCAACAATTGTTAGCACACTGTTCCATTTCTGTCTTACCTAGCCTCTGAATCCCACACGTTTGTGATAATTTCCACCTTTGACAGGACCTCCTGATATATGTTTCACTTGATCTTGGATAGTGGTATCATATTATGTACCTATATATTTATGTTATGCAGATAAATGCAGTCATTCTGTATCTGTCTCTCTCCTTCTGGCTAATTTCGCTCAACATAATCTTCTCCATGTCCATCCATCTACTCTGGGAAGCCAAAAATACGCAGCGGAAACACCATCCCTACTTTTATGTTCATAGCAGCATTATTCACAATAGCCAGAATCTGGAAGCAACCAGAGTGCCCGAAAATCGATGACTGGATAAAAAAGCTTTGGTACATCTACACAATGGAATACTATGCAGCTGTTAGGAAAAATGAAGTTATAAAATTTGCCTACAAATTGAATAATTTTTTATTTTTACAATTACAAAGATATACAATTAAAAAAGTTCATATTTGGGTTTTGGTCATACAGTGTTCCAGCACCCATCCCTCCCCCAGTGCCCATCTCCCACCACCAACGTCCCCAGTTCCCTCCCCCCTCCCCAGCCCTCCTCCATTTCATGCTTCTTATTAGGTCTGTCAATATTAATTACCTAGAAGATTCACTTCATTCAATCAACATCTTCTGAAGCAGGATCTTATACCTCAATCACTTTATCTTCATCATTCTGTGGTCTCCACTGTGTGTGCACAAACATGAAAATACAACATACAATCATCTTGGAACCACATATTAGAAGGACTCAGAAATAAGTCCAGGAATACGTGAATTGTGATAAATTTCCTCGCTAGATAATTTTTGTTGTTGAGTGGCTGCTGTAGGGCAACCTTGCAGCGATATGTGGCTGTCACACACTTGGGTTGTGGTGGCAGGGGTTGTGTGATCGAAGGCTCATATTTGTGGATCACATCCTGAGATGTGGGCCTCAGAATTTAGGCCATGCTCTCTAACACTGAGCCACATGCCCTCCACATCTTCATTCTGTCTTTAACGCTTCAGGATTTCTGATTTTGCAGAGAAAGATGTACAGAGTCAGAAAAACCTAACTATATCCTGTGATGGTCGATTTCTTTGTTATCCATTCCAGTGAAGCTTTTGGAAAGAGTTTTTAATCATATTATGCAGTATTTTATCTCCACACAACACTTCCCCTTGGGTCCTAATCAAACCTTATTAGATTATAACCAGTTGTAAAAATCCTTTTTTAAAAATTCATTATTATTTTTATTTTATTTTGGTAGCTAGCTGCACATCACCCTTTGTTTTTCAGGGCAGAACATTTCTTCAGAGACTGCATGCTTTGAACTTATTTATCTACCTTGTAGTTCTCTCCCTAACTAAACTGGAAACATCAATAGGCCTCCAGGGTAGAATACAGAGCCCTAAACAATTAACAGATGCAAAGGGTTATAAGAACACAGAGAATTGCTATGATTGGTGTTTGGGGAGTCATAGCCAGGGTTTGAAGCCCAGAGATAGATGAGACAGATGATTTAGGTTTCCCACCTCTCTTTGATGTCCTTGTTGACAGATGATGGGAAACCAGCTCCCCTGAGCCTAGCTTGTCTGAATTTACTGAATTTGCAGGTGTTTGGCTTCATCTCCTTAATGGAAAATGATTCAAATAGTTTCTCAAGGCTTACTCAGTACAGAAGGATCTCATGTATCATGGAAAACCAGAATTTTTTAGAATGAGAAATAAGTTTAAAGATGACCTAGTCTTCACTCTAATTTTATTTTATTTTATTAATTTTTTTTCTTTCTCCTAGACTTCACATACAAAGTTGTGAATTAATCATATTTCTTCACGGTTCATACTTCTGTGTTGGAGAACATGCCCTAGTGACTATAGGTTTCTGCAAGCTCAAAGTCATCTGCATTTACCTTAAGGCTCTTGTGCAAATCACAATAGGAAGTTGGGGGCAGGATTGGAAAAGGCAGTTTGATTTTAATAACTCTTGGAATAGCGTTATGATTTATCATGAATCCAATGCTAGCCATTGGGGTATTTCTCTCATAACCCCCATGGACCCCCACGCAGGACACTTCTAACACATTTAGTATTTTCTGGGAGAAAGTCTGACTGTATTTGGATCCACCATTAAGTAAGTAGCTCTGCTAAGGTCAAAAAAGGAACCTGCCATGGAGGCAGGCTAGGGGAGGGTGGAATCGGGGACGTTGGTGGTGGGAAATGGGCACTAGTGGAGGGATGGGTGCTGGAACACTGTCTGACCAAAACCCAAATATGAACATCCTTGTAATTGTGTATCTCATGGTGGTATAGTAAAATACTTAATAAATAAATAAATAAATAAATAGACAAATAAAATATGCTAATGGTGGGGGCTGGAGCAACAACAGAAAAAGAAAGGAGGCATTCTAAATTTGCCTGCAGAGAAGAGAACATGCCTCCTAGAAAAACTAATGCAGAGCACCCACAGTAACTCTGAAGTAGAGAAAAGGACCTGTGGGCACTTGGAGAAATATAGCTAACTGTATGATGTTCATGGTCAAGATTATAATGTTATTCCACATGTATTAAATCCTGAGTTGCCTTGCCTTTGTTCTCAGGTGTGTTATCCCCTCTCCATGGTGCTTTGCACAGGCGTTTGAGAGGCAGGGATTCAACCCTGGCAAATAAGCATTTGTAAGACCTGGGCTAGATACAGTTACCTGCATATCTGCATGAACTGTTTTTAAAGTTGAAACCTGGTTTTTGTCTCTGGAAAGCTCTGCCCACGAAGGGCTAGCTTGAAGTCTTTGGCGGGCTTTTGGGTGATAAAAGGTGCCATGAAGAAGATAGTTGTCCATTTTGGTGGAAGATCCTGGGCACATGGGCAGAGATTTGGACAGAAGCTAGAGGTTTGGTAGTTTCCCCATTTTGGATTGTATTAGCAGAGTTTGCTTTTATTATTGGTGATATTAAAGCCCTTTGGAACTGTTCTGAATCTGTGAATTTTGTCCATCTGCCTTCTGCCCTTGGAGTAAAAGGGAATTTGTTCCCTGATACTGACAGGGATTCCAGCCTTCCTCGGCAAGTCTCATTAGTTGCAGTGCCTGACATTTGATTATCCCTCTCCATTATCTCTAATCATTGTCCTCTTCTCAGTATGGGTACTCACCCTCAGGCATAGGAGGATGTATGTTCTTCAAAAGCTTATTTTGTCTATATATGTGATTTTAAATTTGCATAAATATAAGATCCTTTATACCATTTTGCACCAGCAGTTGTTTTGCATGCTTGCATTCTGTGTAGCTTGTCTTTAATTGCTTTATAAGTGTCTAATAAACCACTGAAAATACCACTTTCTACTTAAATGTTCGCTCATCAATGCAACCCTAGGTTGTCATTAATTTCTCTCATCTGCATCCAATGCTGTCGTGGCCATTCTTAGAAATGCCTCTTACAGATATGTTGACAATTATCTCTGGGATAAATATGAAGGAGAGGTGTACCATAATTTACTATCAGTTATTTTATTAGGACCTAATTGTTCTCCAGTATATGAGTTCAGATTTTCACCTGAAGGTGAGTTGATGTACCCTCCACACTCCTGTTGTATGGGGCATTAACCTTGTGTGGTCCTGGACTCAATCTCAGAAACATCTGGAGCATTAATGTGGGATTCTATTATTTGTGTTCTCTGCAGATAATTTCTTTGTCTTAGCCAGTGTCTGGCAGGAGACAAATATCTCAGCAACATAGCTATCAGGGAATGTTACAAAACCAGGACTTATTCCCTTACAAATATTTGAGAACACACAAACTACCTACTCAGTACCACACAGAAGGTCTTTAGGTTTTAGAGAGGAGAGACATGGAAACTGGAACCCTGTTATCACTTGGTCAAGCATGGGTAGATAGGGTTTTATCAGTGCACTTCTAATGCATACATTTTTATTGAGGTAAGTGGTTTATAATTTAAGTTTTGGGTGGACAGCATTATAAATGTCTGTATTCTGTACATAAAGGTTATCTAGAAAGACTTGTTTCATTCTTTTTTATAGAGTTCACCCCTTTTTATTGATCAATCAAAGTCATGAGAGTAGGGAAAAAAAATCTCAGGAAGGGAAATATCACTCATGGAGTCTGTTTTATGGATCACCAGGGCTTGTTAGAAGGGAGACTTCATGGGTGCTTGTTGGGTCACAGGCCTACCCAGCTTGGGAGCTTTGCTGTTTTATCCACTCACAGCTTCATCTATTTACATGTTCCTAAGCCAGGGTCCATACTAATGAGATCTCTGTTCTGTGTAAACACTGATGGAGGGTGTGGCAGTTACAGAAATCACCTTGACTCTGAATGAGTAGCTTCTGAATTATTATTATACATCTACTAAGACTTCTATGTTATCTAGATTGGGCACAGCTCCTCTTTATACTCACTGAACCCAGTGTGGGACAATTAGAATTTACCAGGAGACTACCACCCTGGTTATGATGAAACAATCATTTAAGATTATAGGAAGGATCATATTTTTGCCCTTAAGAAGGCGAGTGTGACCCTTTCAGTATATGGAGAACAAGATACTCAGAATCACCCTGGTGTGGATAATAAATAAGAAGGACCTTGTGGGTACCATGTAGATTACATGAAGTCCATGAAATTAAGATGTATTATTTTATACCAGCCCCCTCTCTCCAGTGTTTTACATAAGAGTTAACCTCATAATCTTGGAAGAAGGGACTAGTCCTTGGCATAATCATTTATTTAGACCTGTCATAGGGTGTGGCACCATCCTTCTACACTCTTCTACTATCTAGAAGCTGTTTAGGGTTCTTTGTTGACAGGACCCTTCCTGAAGTTAGGATTATTTTTGTGTATATAAGGGGACTGACTTGAGGTACTCCTCTCTCTGGTGGGATCCACTTTGGTGGGATTATCTCTGGTGGATACCTCTTTGGTAGGAGATTTGAACCCTTGTGTATGGTCTAAGTTCTGACCAGAGCTAGAGGTCTTCAGTTTTATTGGATTGCAGCAGTAGAGCTTTTTGTACTATTAAAGGCCTTTTGGAAATGCGCTGGACTCATTAGTTTTCATCCATTCCCTGGTGGCCTCAGATGTAGAAGAGAACGTCTATCCTGATACTGTTGGGGATCCCAGAGGCTCGCTGACAGGTGGTGAGTCTGGTTCTTTATCTATTCATGTAGCTGTCATATGTTTATTTGAAATGGCTTTCTATAAAGTTTAAAACATTTTAAATGGATAATGCATGCTTTTAAGTGAGTACCTGACAAAACCTCGGTATTAGGCACTTACTTTATGACTTAAAAAAGGCAAATTGTCTGCAACTGACAATTGCAAAGCTTAATTTTTGCTAAATTGATGTGAAATAAATAATTCAATTTTATTAGGAGTTCTAAATCTTGGATTATTTTCATTTTATGCACATTATTATATAATTTTCAACTTTTCAGTTTTAATTATCTGTAAATGGACTATTTATAATAGTTTCTCCATTTTCAATTTAGCATATCATTTTGATGGTCATTTGTAGGAGGTTTTTTATTATCCTAGATATTAATTCCATTTTTCACATTACAGGTATTTATCTCAATAAAACTGCATGCATTAGTGCTGTTAACATTGTATTTTTATTCAATGGATCTCTTTGATTCTCTCATAATTTTATCACTTTATGACTTGTGACATAGAAACCATAAACAATTCCCCCAATTTTAAGGATATAAAGATGCTCCCATGTTTCATTTATTTTCATTATAATTTTCTCTGTAAGCAGTAGATTAAATCTATATGTTCTTTTATGTAGGCATAAGACAGAGATATAACAGTATTTTCAGATACTGAGTGATTTTTCCTACCCTATTTAGCCACTCAACCTTCACCAATGGCTGATGAGAGTTACATCAGTGGTAAATCAGTTTACTGTATTTACAGAAATGGTTTGTGTGAAGCTATTATATTTTATTAAGAAAAATAAAGCATTGAGTGCTTTGCTCTTCTGAAACTTTCCAGAAACAGGATGCTTCAGTCTTTCCAGGATCAGTATATTTCTATGAGCTTAGAGTGTTGGTTTCCTTAAATTATGCAATGTTGCAATTTCACTGGTCTCACTAGTCCCGGCTCTGTTTTGAGTTAATGTTTATCTAGAAAAATCTAACCTCAAATATCAGCATAGCTTACTCCTTCACTTTACACCTTTCCTAGTCTTTTGTTAGATTGTCCCCTCTCAGAACACTTGAAATGGACTCCCCAAACTCATGCAAGTAGTTTTTTATCCAGTGGAGTTGCTTAATTTTTCTCTGTCACACTTCATTAACTAATTAACTAACAGTCTGAGGCATATTTAGTTTATTTTGTCTATTACTGTTAATCCTCAATATGTAATCATGTTTGACATATAAAATCAACAATCTGGGGATGGAGTAATAGCACAGACATAGGGCGTTTGCCTTGCATGTGGCTGACACAGGTTCAATCCCTGGCATCCTGAGCACCACCAGGAGTAATTCCTGAGTTCAGAGCCAAGAGTAACCCATGAGCATATCCAGGTGTGACCCAAAAAAGTATAAAAAAACTAAACAAAACAAAAACAGTCTATAAATATTTGTTAAAAATTAAATGACATATCACTTAATGAATATTATTGATTTTCTTGTCTTGTTTTAGAGAAAAAGAGACTGAACTCTACAACGAAATTCTTTCATTTTCGTTTTTGGGCTACAGCCATCAATGCTCAGGGTTACTCCTCGCTGTGCACCCAGGAATTACTACCGTTGGTTGGTGCTTGGTGGACCATGTGGGATGCCTACATGGATTGAACCCATGTCAGCTGTGTGCAAGGCAAGTGCCCTACTTTCTGTACTATTGCTCTAGCACACATCCAATATTGTTTTAAAAAGCAAATAAAAGAAAACTAAGAAAATAAACTTTATAGGTTAAAAAAGTAATGCTGATATGTAGATAAATATGCAAAGAACTAACAGCTTTAATATCTTTGGATTGAGTCATTATAATTTTATCATGATTATAATTTTACACATTAAAATTGATGAGCATTTAAGATTTTAAAATAACTTCAGGAAATATCCTCATTGCTAGGAAATTAAATTCTTCACATCTTTCCAAGAATATTAAGTTCCATTTTATTCTATTTATTTCCATTTTCAAGTACTTTATTGAGGGGAATATCATGCCAGACACAAGGAAAGACACACAAATGAATAAAACACAAGTTGTGTCCTTAAAAGAGTTTAAATTCTAATGTGCAATGAAGCAAAGTGCTGAGCAGACACCAACAGAGTTGCTGCTGGAGCAATGCTAGCATTCCGTTGGAGTCCTTGAAATTTCCATCTTAAGAGTATGCTTGACATTTTTCTTCCCTGGACCAAACCAGACTTACAGTATAGAAGACTTATGGAATAATCCCACAAGCCAGACAAGGCATAGAAAATATTTTTAGAAATAGAAGAAAGAGAAGAGCTTGGGTTGATTAGTGGTGATTTAGCCAGATGCACTGATTGATGTATAGGTCAGATGATGACTGGGAGGAAAGCATGGGCCAGTCATGGTGTCCATTAAATTTCTGAGAGATTTTGGTTTATGATTTTTCATTTTAACCTAGCTTGATGCTGGGTGGGCTCATGGTTTTTATGATTTGATGATTTCAACATAACTTGGTTCTTGATGAGAAGTGTTGGCTTGGTACCCAGTCCTGTGGTCAAGTAATCCATCTCTACCAGGGTCTTGTAACTCTTTGGGAGATTTTTTCAAAAGGGAAATAATCTTCCAAGAAAATAGCCTGGATTTACTGTTGAACTTCTGGAGCCTGTTTGCATTTTCAGACTCTGGCTATAAAGTCTACACTGCCTCTTTTAAAAATTGCTATTACTGACACTGCCAAAAAATGGAATCCATGAGAATATACAGCCCATGTGGTAGGGCTGCATGAAATACATAGTACTATGGCCTGTGTTGACTGCACAAGCCTTTGATTCTCTGGGTCCCAGTCCAACCTGGCTGCATTTCACGCACAAGGATGTAGGTGAGAGAGTTATACTTAGGCAAAATCATGTTAATCCTCTCCTACCAGGAAACTCCAAAGAGGTCTTGTCTTTTTTTAGGAGAAACACATAGAAACAATTTGACCCTCACTTCATTCATCATATTCTGGCAAAAGTTCTGACCACTGTTGCATCTTTATGTCAGCTTAGCAAAATAAGAATTTTTCCCCATAATTCTTAGTCTGAAACAATGCTAAGTATCACCATTAGTCCTGATTGTTCTAATTCTTTAGAAAGTGGACACTGAAATGAAGGTAGGAGTGCAGGGTATTCCTTATAAGAAATGTTTGAAAGAAAAAAGAGGTAGTAAAGAGTCAAAAAATAAGAAAAAGTCTTCAGATCATGATCTAGAACTGATATATATGAAATGAATGGGGCCGAAGAAGCACCGGCCACAACACAATGAAGTTTTCAGGAACTCAGTAGCAAAGATTGCTTATTCCAGGAGTCTCATGGTAGGCAGAAATCTGAGTAGCTTCTGGACAGCCCATCACTGACTGATGGCTACCTAGGGAACTAGAGTCTTCCTTTGAAATTTAAAGGAGTGCACATGATCTGGAGTTGAAGGCTAATGAGCTGTTAAAGCTCAGAACAATTTTTTTCTTATGAAAACTGCACAGCTAATCAGACCTCCACCCAAGAGAAAAAACCGACCTCAAGCCTGGCCTGTCAGAGTCCCACCCTATAGAGAAGCCTATTTCAAGCCCAGGTATGCTGAACCAGAGACACAGATACACAGGGCAGAACTACTACCGGTTCTCAGGCTCTCATCGTTGTGCACTGTTGCTTTGCACCCACTTGGTTCATCAGTAAATGTATCCCACCCGCATGGTAGAGCCTGGCAAGCTACCCAAGTTGTATTCAATATGCCAAGAACAGTAACAATGATAAATCCCATTCCCATGACCTGAACAAATGGTTTGAGGCTCATTGTGTTCCTACAGCAAGCAGATGCCCTAGGGCTACATTAGCACGAAACAGGGACCAATGGAGACATTACTGGTGCCTGCTCGAGCAAATCGATGAACAACGGTAAGACAAGTGATACAAGAAAGATCTCAGGGCAGTAGTGGTTGTGGATCAATAAGAATGTAAGAATCTGAAACAAAAATACTAATATTTACCTTGCATAGAAACAGACCATATTATTTATAGCCATGTAAAGAAAGTGAATGATTATCAGTACAGATGCTATATAATATAAAATTGTCTTGATGGGTTTTTTTTATATTTTATTATACCACCATGAGATATACAATTACAACGTTGTTTGTATTTGGAGGTTTCGGTCACATAGTGTTCCAGCACCCGCCCTCCACTAGTGCCCATATCCCACCACCAATGTCCCCAATTCCCTCCCCTCCCATAGCCTGCTTCCATGGCAGTTTCTTTATCTCTTTTCTATCTCCCTCTCTCTCTTTCTTCTCTTACATATTGTGGATTGCAATACATACACTTAGAGGCCATCATGTGTATTTTTTACCTTTATTTAATGCTCAGTTTTAGGTTGGTATTAGTCCTTTTGACATTTATTCACACATGTTCTGATGGGAGTTTTTTACTACTCTTATGATAGTATCAATTGTCTTAGTGGAACAGAAATGAGAGTTATGGGGCCAGAGCCAAAGCACAGTGGATAGAGCGTTTGCCTTGCATGCGGCAGACCCAGGTTCAATCCCTGGCTTCCCATATATGGTCCCTGAGTATTGTTAGGAGTAATTCCCTGAATGAAGAGCTGGGAGTAATGCCTGAGCATTGCTGGGTGAGACCAAAAAACGCAAAAAAAAAAAAAATCAGTTAGTTGTTGATTACCAGGGTACATACACTTGAGAGAATTATTTTTTTACAGCATATGAAACTTTAATTTGTCTATTTGTTTATTTTTCAGTCACAGTGATTTGCAATACTGCTACCAGTAAGGTCTATGTACATGACAATCCAATACCACACCAAGTGTTTGCTTGTCCCCCTTTGTCTCAGGGTCCTTTCAACCTTAACCCCTCATCCCATCTCCCAGGCATCACAAGCTCAGTTCGGTAGACCCAATTTAAGGTACTCAAATCTAGGTTATTTATTTTTTATATTTGTAAATTAAATCACCACGAATTACAAAATTATTCATGATTTAGTTTCAGGCTTACAGTGTCCCACCAGTGGCCACTTAATCCACCAATGTCCCCAGTTTCCCTCCCACCCTTGAGCTTGCCTCTATGGAAGGCACTTTTTTTTTCTGTTACTGATAGAATTCCAGTCTCCCAAAACAGGTCTCCCAAAGAGGAATTGAAAGAGCTATGTTTGGAATATCACGCCTCACTCAAGTGAGAAAAGGAATCTGGAGTTCTGACCTCCATCGCTGTTCCAGAGTCAGGGGCGTTGTCTCATTTTTCAAGGCATCGAAAATCAGATGGGCTGGACGGACATGTAATGTGATTTGGAGATGACCTCTGGACTAGAGCCGTTACCAACTGGATCCCATGGGATGTCAAAAGATCACATGGCCTCCCACATTACTTTGGTGTCAGTTTTTCCCCTACTATGTTTTCTTTATATTCTGCATATGAGTGAGATCATTCTGTATGTGGCTCTCTCTTTCTATCTCTGCCTCATTTCACTCAATATGATTCTCTGCAGATCCTGCCAGATCCATCTATGTATCAGCAAATTGCATGACTTCATCTTTTCTTAAACTGAGTTGCATTCCATTGTGTATCTGTACCATAACTCCTTTATCCAAACATCTACTCTTGGCACTTGGAGAGGCTTAGATTCTTAAAAATGAGTCACAAGCTCATATTACTGAGTGTGGATGTCACAAATATGGAAACTTGTTTTAAAATAAATTTCTTTTGAATTATTATAAGTAAATGTTTGTTTACCTATTTTATGTACCTACATACCTGGGAACATATAACATTTTATGTGAAAAGGGATTACAAGTGGGGAAATTTAGAGTACAATCGGATGAGAAAAGTGGATAAAGAAAATTTAGAGCACTATTAGATGGGGTTGGGAAGGTTGGTTAAATTCTGGTTATGAGTGGGCTTGAATACATGTTAATGATCTAGAATTTTCTCTTCCATAGTGGTGTTTAGTGGCTTTAAAGAGAGCAAATTATTAATGAAAAGAGTGTTAAATTAGAAACATAAGCCTTGGAAGCTGAGAGAGTAAGCATGTATTTATCATTATGTTAATACTCATTATCCAAACACTATTGGAGCTATTTGAAAATATTTACCCAAAACTTATGATGTTAGTTGAATTCCATGCTCATGTATCTGCATATATGTGCTAGCAAAAAATATTTATGTTTGCAATTGCAGCTAGATGATTCTGAGACTAATAAATATAGAGGAACACATATCTTCTGTTCTGATGGTGCCATCAGATTATTACATGGCCCTGGTTTTTAACCATGTGTGTCCTTGCTATCACTTGTACTGTACATTAAAGATGTTTTTAAATATAGAAAAAAACTGCATCTATTGTGTAGATGATAAAAAATAAATATAGTTAAGCATTGTTGGTGCTGGAAAGCTTTTACTCTGTTGCATGAGTACAGCATAATATTTTTCAGTAACCAGAGAAATAGCTTATGTGAGGGAGTGAGAGGCACAGTCAGCATGGGGTGCCATTTAGAACTGCTGGGATATCAGAAGCCACTGGGCATCTCAAAAGATCTAAAGAAAACAGTAAAGAAAGGGAGTGAACTGGTAGGGGAGTTAAGTTTCAAAAAACAGCCCTGAATGCATCAAGAAATTGTAAGATTTCATTATTTGAGGATCAGCGGTAGGTCCTCCAATCCTAATACTTACAGAGACTGGAAAAGGGTTGGTGGGAGAACCTAGCTCATAACCCACCCCAGTTTCCTCCGCTCCCCAGCTGCACTGATGACCGTGCGGGACCTTACAAATGAGTGGGTACACTCAAGTCCATACTTCAAAGTCTTTTCAATGGATTCACTCTTAAATGCAAGTTTAGCCATGACAACAAAAAAGCCAAGATATGACCCTCCACATAACAGCAACTAACCTTTGAAGGATCAATTTACAGAGAGGCCTGTACATGTCCCAGAAATGAGCTTTTGTCCATTTGAAAGGGGAGTTCAGACCCGTGGGAGCTCTATTTTCTCTAAAAGAGGGGCATGGACCTTTGGTGGACATATTTTTGAAGAACTTTATTTGAAAGATATAGATTTTTACTCATAGACACTCCCTCCACCCCTGCCTTCCTGCTGCTGTTATTTTGATGACAGAGGTCATGCACATATTTGACTTTGGACTTCTTACATTGGGTGATAGTGATTATCAGGGTTGCAATACTTAGACTTATGGTGCCTATATGTGTGACCACTTGGAGTAAAACTCTTTAGCTGTGAGGCTCATGAAAGTGCTCAACATAGAGTCCTATTCACGGCTATAGCACTTACATAACCTTTTGTTGTGCTCCCTAAGAGTTTCACACCCTCAGTTGTGGTGCCCACATACACGTGACTTCAGCAATCACAAAAAGCAGAGCTGTCAGTAATAATAATTGGTATTGAAGGAGTTTATGTAATAGAAAATCTCAGTCTTTCAATGGCTTGCTAGGCTCTGCCATGTAGGTGGTATAGTGTCAGTAGAAGGCTCTCATCTCGAGCATTTACTGATGAAACTTAAAGGGGGAAGATCAGGTTTTCTCTTGAATGGAGCTCTGAGGAACTATGGAGTCTGGATGTTGAGAATGACTGACTGCATGATGTGTGGTTTGCTTTGGCTTCTTGCTAGGCTTACTGGGATGATGGGTATCAGTTAGAACCTGTCTAGAACTGTATACGGTGTATAAATGTGAAAGATTCTGGGAAGGCACTCATCCTAAAATCAGTATTACCTAAGAATATCAAAATAAGCCTTATCAATTAGCAAAGAGCAATATCTGGTCCCATGGCTCTTCCACCCCCATTCAATGTTTATGGCTCATTAAGCTGATTAAGTTTTATAGTTTCTAGTTTCTGCTCCTTGGGGTCACGTCCTCAGGGTCACAATGGAGACCTAAGATGGGGCCCTCTTTTATCACTCTTTGGGGGCCAAAGCGATAGTACAGCTGCTAGGGCATTTGCCTTGCATGCAGCCAGACCCGAAGTTCTATCCCCAGCATCCCATATGGTCCCTGAGCACTGCAATCTAATAATAAAAGCACAGGCAATATAATAATAAAAGTAAATTCTAAGTATCTAACAAAAGTATAAATGCCAATTAACCATGTAGGTTTAAGTTGATTCCATTCACTTTGAGGATAGCAGTTTCCACTCTCGTTATTCCTAAGCTGCAGAGAAGAGTTAGTACGGAGCTTTTCAAACAAGGTACCCAGAGTATAATACAGTGGATTATCTAAATAGGCAATATCTGCAATTGATTATGCTATAATCCATAAATTTATAAGAGATTCTTGTTTTTGAGTCATATGCAGCTGTGTTCAGGGGTTATTTCTGACTCTGTGGTCAGGAGTTGCCCCTGGGGGTATCCAGGGACTACAGGTAGTTCGGAAGTTTGAATGGGGCTGGGCAGCATGTGAGGCAAGGCCTTACTCTCGTCAAGCCCCTAAAGATGTTTTTAATCCCATTGGTCACCTTTGTTGGCTGTCGGGAAGCTGACTCCTTATTCTGAAAACTCTTAAAGGAAAAGAATCAAGCACACACAGATATAAAGGATTTTTAAGATCAAAAGCAGAAAAAATATATATATAATACAAAATAGAAGATGTACATGGTGTGATGTCTTCTGAATAACTGCAAAAGAATAATGTATAATTTTTATAGAGTAAACTTACAGATATAGTAAACTTACACAACGTCTATAAAGTTATAAATTACATTTAAGGATAGTAATTATCTCATAGCATGTAGTAAAGAGAGAATTAAGATCAGAGAGTTTTATGGAGAGAAACTTAATATATTAGTAATATGATATTTCTTTGAAAAAATTATAGAAAAATATGTGAAGCAAACATTGGAAAGTGTTATTATTTGACAGATTTAAGAGTTGGGTTTTTGGTTCAGTTCTGAGCACTTATCTTACATTTGTGAAGACCTGAGCTTAATCCCTAGTACCACCAAATAAAGAAAAAGTAGAAAATTTAGGAAGTTTATATAGTATGTGTGTGTTATTTATATTCTGCTTTTTTGAGCCACATATTACTGTGCTTAGGGCTTACTCCTGGCTATATGGTCAGGGACCACTCCTAGAGGGCTTGGGGATCCTGTGGGGTACTGGAGTTGAGCCCAGGTTGGCTCACATGCTAGGCAACTGCCCTGCCTGTTGTACTATTGCTCCTGCCTCTATAATGCACACAATGTTTTGAAATTCTGTATTACCCCTGCATGCATGAAGTCCTGGTTCTCTCGCCACCATACACACAATTTTCCATATATACATTTATATGTAAGAAAAATTTCACTGTCTATATTTAAAATAAGCAAAAACATTTTAACTTTTATGTTTCTAATCTGAATATCCAAGTGATGATAATATAATTTAAACCGACAAAAAAGGAGAAAAACAATAGAATGCTAAATAAGAATAAGAAAAAAAAACTTTAGCTGTATTGGTAGAATGCATTTTCACTCTCTGTAGGGGTGTTATCTTCATGTATTTCTTCTCTTCTCTCTTTATTTTTAATGAGTTTGCGACATGCTTTAGGCCTATCATGAAAATGGATGACCTTGACAGAGTACGTCCAGACTTTGATAAGCATGTAATGAAGCATTCAATGTTCCTTAAAGTCCTGGTGTGAAAATGTGGACTCCTGGGAATACCACTCCCTGGGAATCTACTCTGGGAAGCCAAAAATACACAGGGGAAATACCATCCCTACTTTTATGTTCATAGAAGCATTATTCACAATAGCCAGAATCTGGAAACAATCAGAGTGCCCTAGAATCGATCACTGGATAAAGAAGCTTTGGTACATCTACACAATGGAATAGTATGCAGCTGTTAGGAAAAAATGAAGTTATAAAATTTCCCTATAAAGGGATGGACATGGAGAAGATTATATTGACTGAAATTAGCCAGAAGGAGAGAGACAGATACAGAATGACTGCATTTATTTGCATGACATAAATATAAATGTACATATTATGATACCAAGGTCCAAGGTCAAGTGAAACATGACCTTGTATCAGGAGGTCTTGTCAAAGGTGGAAATGATCACAAACGTGGGGGAGTCAGGGAGGCTAGGTAAGACAGAAAATGGAATAGTGTGGTAACAATTGTCGAGGGTAAGAATACCAACCTAGAACTGAGCATTAAATACAGGCAAAAAGATACACATGACAACCCTTTAATGTATGTTCTGTAATCCATAGTCTGGAAGGGAAGGAAAAGAGAAAGAGAGAGAAGGGAAAGAAATAAAGAACCTGCCATGGAGGAGGGCTGGGGAGGGGGAGGGAACCAGGGACATTGGTGGTGGGAGATGGGCACTGGTGGGAGGGATGGGTGCTGGAACACTGTATGACCAAAACCCAAATATGAACTTTGTAATTGTATATTATTGTAATTGTAAAAATAAAAAATTAAAAAAAAAAAAGAAAATGTGGACTAAATGAAAGTCCA